>PVHY01003371.1:27507-109206 GCA_004024945.1 Uropsilus gracilis
ATGATTGGCTAAAAAAAATGTGGTACATGTACACGATGGAATACTATGCATCCATCAAGGAGGACAAACACATGTCATTTGCAGCAACCTGGATGGAACTAGAAAGACTTATATTAGCAGAAATAAGCCTAAAAGAAAAAGAGAAGTACAGGATGGTCTCACTTATATGAGGGATTTAGGGAAAATCAAACAAACAAATGAAAAATGAAAACAACCAATGGGACTGAGCCATGGAGCGAGAGAGGAGGAGGGGGAAGAAGGCAGGGGAGGTGAAGAGTACAAAAGATCAGGATAGTTGACAAATGTTAGTGAAGTGGGAAAGCCCCGGGGTAAAAAAACAAACAAACAAACAAACAAACAAACAAAAAACCACACACACACTTTCCATATATCAGAAGAGAACAATAGGCCAAACAACCAACAACTAAACACCAACTTAACCAAACAACAATTTGCAGAAAAATGGGAGGAATGACTGAAAGGGGGATACAGAGGGGGGATATGGAGGGAGCAGGAAGGGGGATATGGAGGGAGGAGGAGGGATCAATTAATGCACAATTGTGACAAATCAATAAAATGAATAAAAAAATAAAAATTAAAAAAAAATAAATAAAAATAAAATAAAATAAAAAATAAATAAATAAAACAGGTACACAAGGTATTTCCTACATTGCCTTTCAAAGATGTAATTACAATTCATTCTGCTTTAACTTTCTTTAACAAGAAATTATGTAGTAAAGTACTGCTGTTAAAGTCTATAACTTACTACTTCTCTTTAAATCTACAAAGACCTGATGATTTTGACTCATAATTATATATAAAGTAATAAAGCAAATGATCAAAACAAACAAAATAAAAACAAAGTTTGAAAACAAAACAAAAAAATAAATAAAAGTGAATTGGCTAAGGCAATTGTCAAGTCAACTTTGGATCAACCATGAATACAATTTTACTTTGTTATTTGAGTCATCCTCTTCATGCTACCTAAAATACTATAATTCATAGTACAGAAACAGTGACGCCAAGGAGGGTTGGAAATATAATGCTCACATGACTGTTGGAATCACTGTTCAAAATCATACTTACTCGACCATTGATGCTACAATAGACAGGAAAGGATATTTAAATCATAAACCAGTAACCTAGCATAGTAAAGACATTCAGAGTAAAGGATCATTCTAACTCAATATATCATTCCTTTATTCATTTCCTTATAGTGCAGAATAGAGATACTCATCACTTGGTAGCCTCTGGATTATTTTATAAGGTTGATGGAGAAATAGTCTTCTGATTTAAAACTGTTCTGCCAACAACACAGAATTCATGTACAATTCACATACAACTCATCAGCTCTATTTGGAAACATAGCTGCTTTGGAGAAAGTGTTTAAGAAACTCTTTCAAGAATAGTTCTGGTTTATTTTGCTGGTGTTAAAATTATTGTTTACTCGGTTCTAAAATCACTTGCTACTTTAGAATTTTAACATTTCTCTTTGAATTTGATCTTCCTTGTAGTAAGGATGTTGGTTTTTAACAAATGTTAGTAGAAGTTACAATTATTAAATGACAAATATGTATATATCAGTGAAATTTGTCATATTTTGAAAGAAAGTAGAAAGAAAAGAGTTGATCATTTCATCAGAAATTACAAAGTAAAGGTAGAACATTTTCTAATTCTTAATAAGCTACTGAAATATTAAAATTATTCAGAAGTAGTACAGTTTTCAAAGCCTTTAGTTTTCTTTCAAAAAGTTTCACTTGGGAAAAATCTTACACAATTTATTCCGTTTTCCATTTATAATAATGTGTAGAATCACTGAAAGCTTGATTATTATCAGATATTTACTTATTTATTTATCTTCCACTGTGTAAGAGATTAACAAAAGCAATATTGGTTCTCAGGTCTTCCTCCAAATGGCCAATCTATCTCAAAACAAAGGAACTTGGTTATTTTGTTTATGTCAAGTAAAATGGGACTTAGTTAGATATTAGGAAGTGCAAGTCAGCATATGAAAACAAAAATTGGAAATAATATCATCCTGTAGCCTGAGTCCCATTACTTGATCGTATCTAAATTTATAGCATAGTGAAATGTTTAGATTAGGAGGAGAAAATCTGGGTTTCATAAAGGAGCTTCAAGGAATGTTAATAAATTTCCCAAACAGTATGAAAATTAAGTGTATCTTTGTGAAAGAAAAATATCCAAAGCTTTCATTGAATTGTCCAAGTGCAAATACTAGAACCACTATCTTAGAAAAAGATTACAATTAATTTCCTAAATGGAAACCAGGGGTTTTCTAGTTTGTTTTCTATGACTAATGCAAATAATTCCATTGATCCATTTTCAAGGACCTTGAATTTTTATTACTTCATTGTTCAAAAACTTAACTTTTTTTTTTTTTCTGTTTGGGACACACTACTGCTACTTCTACTCCTAGAAACACAGTCTAAGTGATTGCTGTGTTGACAGGGTCATGATACTCTAGCTAGGGATATCTTGAAACACCATTGAGGAACTAGAACAAAATTTAGGAAGTTTTGTTTGGTTCTTTCAGCAGCAAAAATGTATACTGTAAAGGAGACTGCTTTCAATGTATCTCACTTATAAATTGAGATTTGTCAACACAAATGCTAGTTGGTTTTTCCAAAGCAATTTTAAGAATTTTAGAATTGTTTCAGATGTACAAAAAAGCTGTGATAACAGTACAAACATTTCCCATATGTCCCACACCCAGTTTTCCCCTTTGTTAATATCTTATATTCATATGCTAATTAGAGTAGTGGTCTATACATTCATTTGCTATAATGAATGCTGATTCACTATTAAGATCATATTTTATTCAGATGTTCTCAATTTCTAATGTTCTCCTGTTCCTCAGTCCTGTCTAGGACACAATATTACATTTAATCATTTTTTTTTAGTTCTTTGCATTGTGGCACTTTCCAGATTTTTTTTCTACTCTCCATATTTCTATATATTTTTTATTATTTTTATTAATAATTCATTTATATATACACATATTTCACATTATTGTACTTCCCAGAGGTCCCCCACCACCTCCACTCTCTCACTACTCCAGCTGGTTCCCCCACCCCCAGTTGTGTATTTTCGTTTGGTTGTCCATATCTATATTTTGTCTTTTTCCTTCTGACTTGTTTCTGCCAATATGATTTCTTCTAGATACATCCATGTTACCATAAAATTGTCACACTTGTCATTTTTAATTGATGCATAATATTCCACTGTGCATATATACCACATATTTTTCATCCAGTCATCTGTCTTGGGGTATTTGGGTTGTTTCTATTTCCTTGCAATTATAAATAGTGCTGCAGTAAACATCCAAGCACAGGTGTCCCTTTGTACCCACAGATTTCTATATTTTTAATAATCCAACATTTTTTTGAAGAGTGTTGATCAGGTATTTTGAGAACATCCCTCAGTTAAGGTTTGTCTGATGTTTTCCCCATATCTCATGTATTGGGTTTATGCTTTCTGGAAGAAAAAACACACAGGTAAATTGCAATTTCATTAAAATGAAAGAGGGAAAGTCTTTTAAATCAAGACTATATCTTATTAAAACTGACTTATTACATGAGACAGAAAAAACAAATATTGGGTGATATTACTCTTGTGTGGAATATAAGGGAATAAAACACAGCAACAGACAAAACCAGCCAAAGTAAACCTTAGAAATCTGACTATAGTGACTAGGCTACCATACGGTAAGGTGAGCATTAGAAATACCAAAAGAAGGAGATCCAAAGGATGAGGGAGTACTATGGGTAATATGGATGTCTTGTATTTGGGTGTGGAGTGGTAACTTACATCTGAAGAGGTTTAATCTGTACTCTTAAAACATACAGAATTTCAAATCACTGTACCTCAATATAAAATGCTATCATTAAGCATAAGTAATTAAAATTGACTCATTGTGTTAATAGTATCAGTAAATCAAATAATAGTACTTTGTCACATTTTTCTGCTGTGGAGTTGTTACACATTTTTACTGTATTCTTTGGAAGGAAGTTGTAGTGCAGAATTTATACTTCAGGAGTAGAGGGTTATATTCTGCTTCCTTAGGTCAAACTGTGTACAAAAATTATTTCAGAATTTCTTGCTTAGGAAATGTATCTATATATTTTTATTTACTTTAAATTTACATACATATAGTTATACCTCTTTGTGTTTATACGTGTATATATATATATATCTTTATTTGAGAGAGAAATATTTTATATTATGGCTTAAAATTCAGTACATTTTTATTCATTTACTTGTTTATTTTTGCAATTTTTCTAGTTTTGACTTATTTCCTCATCACGGTGGCACGTTTGAGTACACCTTTACATTATCAGAAATATATGCTGTTCCAAGTTCATCATGATTTTATTCTCCTTTCATGAACTTTTCTCCATGTTTCTTCCATGTTTTAAAAACATACATCTGGATTTCTAATCTATATCATTTGTTTTCTCCCCGAAGAACAACATCTTTAAATGTTTCTAGAGCAAGGCAGCGACCTGATGATAAAGTCACTTCATTTTTGTTCATCTGAGAAAATTCTTAGTCTCTCCTTCACTTTTAATGAATAGCTTCACTAGATATTGATTTCTAAGAGGGTTTTGTTTTCTTTTAACACCATAACTATTTCATCATGCTTCCTTTTTGCCTGCATGGTTTCTGAAGAGAAGTCTATTGTAATACTTATCCTTGTTTTTTTTAGGATTTCGTTCTCGAGACCACTCTTCTTTCTGCTTTCACTTTGTCTTTATTTTCCTCTAGTTTGAATATGGCGTGCTTATGTGTAGACTTGTTAGTATTTATTTTACATAACATTTTCCAAAGTTCTTAGATCTGCGACATGGTGTCATTAATTTTGTAATGTACTTTTCTACTATTACTTCAAATATTTCTTTTGCTCTGTTTTCTCTTTGTCCTGATTTTTGTTTACCCTGCTTCTTTGGGGATTCCTTAATATCAACCCCTAAGAGAGAGTCTGCACCTTGCATCTCTTTCAGTTGTCATCCACTATTACTATACTAGAGACATATTGGCCTCTGATAAAGCAGCAGAGTAAAGTGTGATGGAAAAACAACATTATATAATATTACAATTAAAACTCAAATTTTCAGTTGGCCTGTGTTCCTCATCTGTGATCTTGACAAGTACATCTTGACTTTCCACCACCCCCCTAACTCTTAGATAAAACAGAAGATAAGAGGTGAACTGAGAAATAGTTTCCCTTGATGGGATAATGCTTGATAGTGCCTTTTTCACAGGAGAGTAAGGCTTTGCTATAAGGCATGCTTTGAGGATATTTCATAATTATTACTCTTCCATGCCTCAATCAGAGGATCTGTCTCAACTCGTTACTCTGAGAGCTTGTGAATTTCTCTAGGTAATGCCATGAAAGTTTCAGGACTCCACTAAGACTTCTAGCCACTAAGAGTTTCTCATCCTCAACACTATTCACACAGTGAGTCATCAAAATTATTATGTAAATGCTCCCACCAGTTATTACTCCAATCACTTCTACTGTAACTCTTTTACTAGTCTCTCCAGATTTCAAAGTGGCAGTTTCTCATGAAATCTCAGTGTTCAGATCAGTGAAGAGAAAGAGTTGGCTTTCAGTGTGTTTTGTTTTCCTATTACAATAATAGAAATTATGACTTGCAACCTATTTCCATTTTGAAATTGAAACTGGAAGTCTCAGTTTTCCTTGTATCATTCTGGAATAAAAAATACTTAGGAAAATTTGGTACACAAGTCAAAATAATGCTTTTATTCTAGAATTTCTTCAAGAATTTTTAATTTCATGTATTCAATGTCTTAAATTTAGTCAAAATTCTAACATATTTTGGAATCACCTCAATATTGTGATCAATATTCTGAAGTATTCTGTTACCTAATTTTTCAGATAAAATTTCTGATTCAAGAAAATTCCTGCAAATACAGCAATTTTAACACTGATTTTGCAAATATAAAATATAAATATTTCTAAGTATATTTCCATATTTTATTATGATAACATACCTAAACAAATATATATATGCAGTATTGTTTTATTTTACTTCCATCCTCTGATACAATAGATTTCTGATTATTCATTACCTTTATTTCAATTATAAGTATATAGATATATAGTTTAGTAGTTTGAAAGAATCAGGATTTCTTTGAAATTCTTTGAAAATAAGAATTTTTTAATTCCATTTTACTAAAAATTAGACACTTAAATTTCACCTTCTCTGGTCACACAGAATGAATGAGTACTAATCTGAAATAAGTAAAGTACTTTGAAATACATAGAAGATCAAATCATGTGAAATACTTATTGTTTTACATGAAATTTCATCCTCTAAAAAAAATTAAAATGCTAAGAAACCAAGCTAAGGGTCAGTGGAAAGCATGGCTAACACAGATGTCACACATCATTATGCACATAAGAAACATCAAGAATGAACTAGAATGGACTACTGAGCTTAAGTGTAAACTTAAGAGGAAATGATTTCTACATACATTTTAAGGTAAAGACAAGAGAAACAAAAGTCAAGAAAAAACTTCTTTGGCCAACATCTATGTATCTTGCCAAAGAGTAGAAGATGACAGTAGTCTGAAATAGGCATGGCTCATTTGTGCTTATTTCCTTAAACCACCACTCGCAGACACAAACTGAAAGACCTGCACATTTCCTGTTGGCAACAGCAAAGGTAGTGAACATATTTGCATACCTTACTAATTGCACCAAGTTTATATTCCTGTGTGAAGCTACAGAACAGGTACAGTATATGTGTTGAGATTACAGTACGTCTGTTTTGTGGTTTTATTTTTTTAAGTTTTGCATAAGCACAATTATTCTTGCCATTGGTTGACATTTTGACTGTTCAGTTTCAGGTTTTAGGATTTTTGCAAGTGGGCTAAAGGTCTATGCAACAAAAATGTACGAAACACAAAGACATGGGAAATCAACAGAATGATTGCATGGCATAGTTATCACCCACGTGCAGACTGTGCTGTACAAAACTATACTATATTCATTGATCTGAGAAATTTTACTCGGATTATTCTCTCCCATGTGTTTCTTTATCATACTTGATGATATATTGGTGTGAATCAATGCCAGGTCATCACAGCCATGGATGGAAATCATGACATTGTCAAACTTAGTAGCAATCTCCAGAGAGCACTACTTACTGAAAGAAAGGGATGAGGGGGTCTCAGTTTCTATAGAGATTGTGTGGGGGTGGAAGAGGGATGAATTATTGATGTGAATTTCCAGAGGAATCAAACTGCCAAGAAGCTCCAGTGGATGACAATTCCCCTCTTGACTACTTTCAGCAGAAAAGAGAATAGAAAACTTAGGTAAAACAGAGAAAGAGAAATGATTAGATAGCTGTTGAATTATAGTCATGTCTGTTTCTAGTGAATTTAATCCTGTGTTTTTCTGCTAATATACGTTTAATCAATAAATTGTATATATGGCTATAGAACTTGGTTTGAGACCAACTTTATCACAACTGATAACAAAGTTATGAAGCAGCAACAAAGACACCCACACCAACATTTTCAACTTTTTCTACATAAAAGCATCTCTGAGTTTTCAGAACCAAATTGTTTACATCAGTTCAAAACAGTTTCCAGTCATGTACTAGAGAGGACTAAGCATCTATTCTACTGTTACTTGGTCCTATGCACTTTTAGAAACACACTGTTCAATAAAATTACTTGTGTTTCCTGAGCGAGTTATCCTGATAGCCTAACAATATTGTTGTAAGCTTTAAATAACTGACAAGTTGTTGTTCCTGTTTTACAGAAGAATAAAACAAAAATAATTTTAAAAAAAGTTTAACTTGTTCAGTTGTAATATGTGTTAAGGGATAGAGTAAGTAGTTGACTCCAAAGCCACAGTTTTATATCTGGCGACACAAGAGATAATTCTGAGGAATCAGAATAAAATCCTCTCTTTATGAATTCCAGCTATTGCTTATTGCTAAGATAAATATTTAGGAGGAAGTATCAGAGTTCAGGTCACAGAGTGGGGTCAGTCATTCTTAATGTTTTTATTGTTAAAATAAAATCTTGACTTGAAAAAACCTTTCCAGGTACTGTCAGTAAAGGCAATGTGAACAAACTGGGGCTGCCTGAATATTATAGACAAGCTTATGTTTCTCAGTGTTGACAAGAAGCACTTCTCAGGAAATCCTGAGTTAAGCTGTATTTCCAACAGGGTGTTCTGCACACCCGCGCAAGGTTCAGTTACATTTAACCAGGAATTGCCTGATTTTGAAATAAAAATCATGTGTTTCAATCCATATACTATATATGTACACACATCCTACACCTATAAGCAAACTATATTAACCATGTTTTAATTCGAGGCACCCCTGGTTAAATGTTTGTTGTCAACCTGTTAATGCCAAGATTGTAAGAAATAATGATTTCATCAAGCTTTTTCCTCTTCTACAACTGTAGCTGTTTCCTATTTTTCTGGCCTCCCCGTCCTCCCCTCTTTGGAGAAGCACCTTTCCCCAGGATGCCTTGAGCAAAGAGTGCAGGGCTTTTGTGAAAGCAAAATGAAAGCAGGAACTACTTACTGAGAACACGGGACCTGGCCCGGAGATGTTCGTGAATGGCTGTGAGAGAGTTGGCTGCTTCAAGTGGATAAAGCTGTATTAGTGCTTTTAAATTTGTCCTTGGAAGAATGCTCATCTAAAACAATGATTATAGTGACAGATTAGATGAATGCTGCTTTCACAACTAAATAATGCTCCAAGAGAACAGTTCTGAAAGGAATACATCTGAAGTGTCCGCAGAGTAATTTCACGGAAAACAAATTGGGTTCCAAGTTTATTCAGAGGGAAAAAAAGAGATAAGCATTAAAAAAAGAAATAAGAAAAAATTTTAAAAGCTATTTGAAATTTAGGAACAGATAATAAGAAACTTGCTCAGGGTTTTTTAACTTTCCTCCTTGACTGTAACTTGTTTTTAAGCAAAGGATATTTGGCAACCCGTAGAGAGCAGACACAGGTCCTTGAATTTTTTTAACAAGATATAAATTGATATTCACTCTCCTGGACTCAAGAGAGAAGGCCTTAAATAAAACCAGATCATGGGTTTCCAGACTTGCCTGGTGTCATCTAAAGAGGAGCATCTGACTGGTCATTGGTCCCATGCCCATGCATGGGCAATGGGTGTAAACACTTAATCTGCTGCTTGCTGGTAACTGCCCTGCCTCCCCCACCCCCATGTCTCTGCAGGTGACTCTTTTCATCAGTCTTTCAGTAGGGGCAGTGCTCCTCCCAAGAATGCCCACCTGTGACTATGCAAGTGTCTCTTACCAAAACATCCCCTTTTCAGGGGCAGTGCTCTGTGCCCACTGTCTGTGCAAGTGGGCAAAGTAAATTAAGTGATACATTTGCTTTTGTTTCCAAGTATGTAGATAATTGATGTCTAATAACAGTATGTAAGTTTCTGATCATCTTTTAGGCAGGAATTTTGAGGCCACTATTATCTTTACCTGAGGCCATCTGATGTTCTGTTTAAAATTAATATAAAATAATACATTGTATTCAAAATGATAAATTCTTGGGGGGGGGGAAGAAATTCTTACTATTAACTAGTTCAGGACCATTTCCATAATGTCTTTATCATTCCTATCAGGGCTAATTTAATACAAAGGAGGCAAGTATGAGATATAGAGTTGTTAGTATTTTATTAGATTCAGGCACAATTCAAGAAAATTAAGGCTGACTTTCATGATATCTCACATTAAGTTTGGAGAATACACTTTCAAACTAAGGACATCCAGTGTTATCATTAAAAAGTTATTAGTGATACAAACTTTTAATAATATACTGATACTATACAAAGAAAAGTAGATTATTTTCTACATTTCAATTAAATATCATTATAATTTAAATTATTCATACCATAAAACAGGCAAAATTGTACCAAAATGTATTTTATCTTTTTCTTTCTTTCATTATTTTAATAAAAATCATGTATGTGCATAGATAGTGTACAAATTATTAGTATATGTACATGTATGAAAAGTAAAATATATATATACACACATATGTGCATATATACTGAAAATGATTGCCATAATTAGACCAGTTAACATATCCTTATAGTTTTGAATTTCTTTTGGTGATGAGAGCACTTGAACTCTATTATTTTAAAATATTTTCAGTGTTTAAAATAGTATCATTAATTATAATCATCATGTTATACATTAGATCTCTATACTTATTCATCTAACATAATTTCAATTTTATAATCTTTGATACTATCTCCCTATTTTGATCACACTCTCAGAACCTAATAACCACCAAATGGTTTTATAAGTTTAACTTTTAAAATTTTATATTACACATAACTGAGATCATACTTGTCTGTCTTTGTCCAACTTATTTCACTTATCATAATGTCCTCTAAGTTGGTATGTTTGGAAAGATTCCCTTCTTTTTAAATACTGAATAATATTCTGTTGTATATTGTTGCAACTTTGTTATATTATTATCCGCCATAGCCTTAAGGTATCAATGATAAGTCACCTTAAAAACAAAAGCGTGAAATGGAGTTTACAGTCATAAGTGTGGCAGGAAGTACCCTGCAAAACTTGAGAGGTAACATTGGGACATCAAGACAGGGTGAAGACAGAGAGATCATGCTAGACCCTAAGAAATATGCCACTTTCCAAGTATGTGAGTAGAATATTTAGGGGCTTCTGAGTTAAGGCAGGATTGGCCAAATCAAACCAAAAATAGTGGAATTTTGGTAAACTTCCTAATGATCTTCCTAGGGAGTTAAGAAGAGAAAACCCCTGGGAAAGAGAACTTATCACAAAAATGATTAAAAGGATTAATATCAGGAATTTACTGTTATGTGACGCTCGAACTATTCTCTAAGACAGGTGCTCACAGGAGGAATTAGTGTCAGCTTGTTGAGTAGGTTAACAAATGGGTACTGAAACATTAGCTGTGTTATATATTTGAGCAAAATTCTATTTGTATCAAATTATATTATAAGCTAAAATATTAATCAAAATAGTATGATATTGGCATAAAACCAACATATTAACTAAGTGGAATGAAAATGAAAGCCCATGTATAAACCCATATGTAGATAGATAGACACACAGCTGCACACAATCATTCACATAAATACATTCAGTTTTTGATGAGGGTATTAAATATATGCAATCATGAAAATATATACTTTGCAATAAATGATGTTGGGAAAACCGCACATCTACATGTGCCCTCTTGAATTTGTATAAAAATCAACTCAACATGAATGAAATCTAAGATCTGACAATAAGATTCCTAAAAGAAAAAGGATAAAAATACCTTTATGAGAGAAAAGGAAGGAGGAACCTCTTAGCCAGTGGATGGCACTCACAGTCACTTGGATGGTAGGGAGAGAACTTTCTAGACTCTATTCCCTGACATCAGCTCAATGGTAGGAGGTAGAGGTTTTCAAACTCCTGGTTCTAAGTGGGGCTGATGGGAAATATGGCCAGAGTTTGGCAGTTAAACAGTTGGGGCTATAGTATTTGAACTTCTGGTTATTTACAGTTGTAAAGCTGATATTTTCCGGGTGAAAAGCTAGCAAAGGGGTGTATCTGTCAAGCTTGCTGCCATGTATGGCTTTAACTTGAGGCTTGGTTTCAGTTCAGCTGACGCTGAGATAGGACAGAAGATTTCCAGTGTGCTGGTCTGTGAATTTTCATTTTCTCTCTCTTTCTTACTGTTGTTTCACACCATTGTCTGCTATGGGTCATGTCCTGCAGCTGTGAGCATGTAGGTAAGAACCCATCAACTTGGTTCCCTGCCTTGGTTTGCAGTTTCACCTTGACAGAGGTCTTAACAATGACTTTTTGGATGAGACCCTAAAAGCTCTATCAACAGAAACATAATAAACAAATGGGACCATATCAAACAATTTTTTTTCTCAGCAAAATAAACAAAAATGAAAAGACAACTTGTAAAATAAGAGAAAATATCGACTGTGGAGAGCCATGCTCTCATGACTTCAATCAGCAAACCAAATTTCACAGAAAGGATAACTATCCAAATTATAGAAGGAATTCAACCCAATGGCATAAAAAAAATCTAAATAACTTGGTCAAAGACTGGCCAAAGGACTAAAATAGATATTTTCCCCCCAGAGAATATATATGGATGGTAAGAGGTTTATGAGCCACTTCATAAACTCATGATGCTCATTGTCAAAATTATTCATGAAATAGACATACATAAAGTCACAATAAGCAATACCTTATTATTGAAAAGTCTAAAGATAAATAAATGTTGGTATGGTAAGGATATGGAGAAAAGGAGACCCTTTTACACTATTTATGGAATGCAAATTGGTATAATCATTGTGGAAATGTCAATTAAATTCTTCAAAAAATTAAAAATAAAATTACCAGATGATCCATCAACCTCACTTCTGAACTTATCTTTTGTGATGAAAGTCCAAATTGTTACACTGGAGAGTTGAAAATACTTCAACCATCTCACTGAATTTGATTATAACCCAATACCAGATGATACATATGCAAATGCCTGAGTTCCAAGTCAACTAAATAATAAAGAAATACTGTGAACTATTGCAAAACAGAAAAAAATTAAATTTAAATTTAAGTATCTTATCAAAGTTATATAATTTGTAAGAAGCATAATTCAGGATTCAAAATTCTTAAGACAATATTCTTTCCACTTCATTACACAAATTAAAACTCTTCTCATTGGAATAAAACCATGGTGAGAATAACTTTAGTTTTTTTCATTATTATTAAGATAGTTTCATTTCAGTCTCTCAGACACAAACATAAACACATGCTACAAAGACACACACAAAACTAAAATAAAAATTCAAATCTTTTAAAGAAGGGGGTCCTTTTTTCCTGAATTACTTGTGCAATTTCCTTGATTTTTTTCCCTTGTTGAACATCAAGATGTCTTTCAAATTCAATTAATTGTTTCAGTTTTCTTATTTTTCTCAATTTGCTCCATCTATTTGATAGTCCTGTGAAAATCCAATCTTTTCAAGATAATAAATTTGATAATCCTCTGAGGCATCTTGTCATTTGCAGTATTTTTTTGTCAATTATTATCAACTTTAGAAATTTTTATTTTATATATATGTAAATATATATATATATATAAGAGGCGATCTCTGTAACTTATCCAACCAATGTTATGTATAATTAGATAATACCTAGTTGTACTGCTGCTGAGTGTCCTATTTCCTTCCTCGGTTCTGTCCACGATCCTTGTAGAATTATATAATATTGGAACTTCTTAATTCTGTTTGGCCATGTAAATAATAGTTGTCAAAGTGATTAATATAGTATTATCATAGAGTGAATTCCAGAAACTGCTGATATTATTTACTACTTTCCAATGTCAATCAATAATGGAAGAATTCAATATCTCATTTAAAGTAAAATACAGAATAATGGCAGATGTTTTGTGTCCAAAGTAATCCTGACCATCTGATTTTTTAACAAAACAGGTTTGGATAAGCAAACAGCAAATAAGATATATTTGGCATCACATGCTCAGGAAGAGTATACAGTGGACTGTACAAATAAATGTTTCCATTTTCTAATCATTGATTTACAGATGAAAAAACTGTAACATTTATATAGGTTATTTTACTCTCCACAACTTTAATTGGGCCTGCAAATTATGAATAGCTTTTCCCATAATCACATTCTGACATTATGGTAGTTTTTCATATTACATTCTTTTCTTTCCTCTTTTTGACAAACCCAGGAAATTAAAAGTGTTGCCAACACTCCAGAAGCACATTGTAATCAGACTTTTTCAGATATAAGAAGTATTTCTTCCACTTGCCTTACAGAACTTTGAATATTTCAAGGCTTCACCTCTGGGATATGTGGAATGGTCTTTGGTATATAGCAGTAAATTATCCAGACTCCCATGTGTTTCATTACAACTTTTATATTGCACTTGTAAGACCTACATTAATTCAAAGTGACTTGCCTGTCTCAGTCCCTGGAGACTATCTTACCTTCTTTGGTATAGCTCAAACCTCTTTGGTATAAGAGATAATTTGAATTGCAATTAGTAATTACACAGAAAAACTATAAAGAAATCTTTCCAATATTGTAAAAAAGGTAAATTAAAGAGGTCACAAACTATTCTTAAAGTAGATAACTGGGTTTTTTGGTAACTTCTCTAACAAAATATAAACACAAAATGATAGATATCTGGGGAATTTGCTACATCTTTCACTGCTTTCAAATTACCAAAGTAAAACTTGTATTTAGATATTTGAACTTTTATTTAATTGCAATAAAAGTGTTGTTTTTTTCAAAGATACTAGTGGCAATAAAATCTGTTTTAATAATATATGAAATTAAATCATATTGGGGTGTAGAAAGCAAAATTCCATGTAGCCAGGGAAGTCATGTATCTTTTACCAAAAACATGGAGAAGAAAAACCACTGTCAGGTGTGACATTATTTCATTTTGAAATTAAGCATTAAAGAGGATTCTGAAATGAATGCTGAGTCATGGAAGACCAGAGTGATGACTCAGAGTTCATACTTCAAAAAATTTGCCTCATATGAACCAAAATGTGGAGATCTGGGTGGGTAGAACCACCCATAGATATTTTTAGAATAAAATTGTATCCATGTGTAGAAACTAAAATCAGAGATCAGAAATTAATCTTTCCTGATATCAAACATTTTTCTGAAGTTGCTTTGAAGAAATACCACAAATATATTGGGGGATGTTACATTAAATGTCCTCTAAATCCTATTTTAAAACAAAGATTCTCTAAGAATACTTTAGAAAAAAAAAGTACTGGCTTGTGATAATGTTCTATATTTTTAGTTCTAAACTTAAAAACAATGGTTCTCATTTCATGATGCCAAACAGCCAGATGAAAATGTGAGAAATACTGTCATGCATCCAGATATTGTACTTACTTGGTGCCAAACATCTGGATGTTTAGAAACACTGACTTAATTTTTCACTTTTCACCTGGGTATTTGCCATTGTATAGACAGAGCAAATGGCAAGCAGACATCTTGGCAAAGCACACACTGAGACATATGGATGCGGATGTTAGTGTCTTAGCATTCAAGCTGTTTGTCCCAGGAGAAGTTCACAATGACATTTTAGTGATGATGACATATTCTTCATTGAAGGGGTTTTCCTCCAACACAGACTCTGAGCCATGTTTTGAGTTACAACAACTCTTTGATTTCCTGTGGTATATCCTTTTATTCCTTATTGCTGGGGTTAATTACTAAGTGATAAGATGCTAGAAAACAGGAAGGACTGAAAAACTCAGTAATCACAGAGTCAATTTGTTTTACTTTTGTTTCTGTTTTCTTTTTAATTCCTGTGTTTCTTGTTTATTGGGGAAACACTGCCTTTCAACAGTGTACATGACTAAAAGATACAAATCCACTACTTCTTGGATATATGATACCACACCCTATCCATCACAGAAGCATCCATAACTTATCTACTACATTCCACTGGGTCATCTCCACCCCTACTGTACTCCCTCTCCTACTCATAACCTGAATTCTACAGTCAGATTTCTTTTTCTTTCTTTTTTTTTTAAGAGACTAGGTCTTGCTCTGTTGCCAGGGGTACTCCCAAACCCACGGACACAAGTGACCCCTAATCTCAGCCTCCCAAGTAACTGGGGTTACAGGAATTTGCCACTATGCCCAGCAACAGTCAGACTTCTAAGGTTGGTTATGGCTTAGTATTTTCTGTTCTTTTACTTTGTTTCTCTCTATTCCTCATACAAGTGAAATCATCAGGTACTTATCTTTCTCATTTTGCTTCACTTGCAAAATATTTATTTTATTTTATGTTGCCACAAACAGCAGTATCACATCATATATTACAGATGATATATCATATAATTCACAATAAGAAATAAAATTGCTTATTTTAATTCTAACAAAGTATGTATAGAATATGCTGAAAACTATCAAATACTGACAAAAGTAATCAAAGAAGATCTAAATATATGGAGAGATATACTTTTGCATAAATTGGAAAACTCAATCTTGTTAGGTTGTCAAATCTCTCCAATTTATATATACAAATTCAACATAGTATTAATTAAAAAATTAGATAATTTTTGTAGATATTGACAGGTTGATTCTAAAATACATATGGACAAATTAAAGAAATACAAAAATCAAAATATTTTCAAAAAAACTAAGTACCTGCATTGTCTGATTTCAAGACACTATGAAACTTCATTAATCAAGACAGTGTAGTGTTGATAAAAAAGGTAGATGCATCAATCAATGGAAAAAGTGGAAAATACAAAGCTAAATATAAAATGGATTTCTGATAATGATTCAAAGGTCTTTCAATAAATAAAATATTTCAACACATACTTCTATACAAAAGGAAAAAAAGGAAAAGACCTTTAATTAATTCAACCTTACACCTCATGGAAAAATAACTCAAAATACCTATATGTAAAATTAAAACTTTAAATATCTTGGAAAAATCATAAGAAAATTAACATTTTCACCTTGAGTTAAATTATATGAAACTAAAGATTTTCATTCTACCTTTCCTTGGGCTCAAAGTTACCATGGAGCAGGGTGGGATTGGAGATTACCACTGTCATATATACATGGTCCTTAGCACTGTTAGTATTTACTCTCTCATACTGTTCACCCCTCCTCTGCCTTCTACCAACCAAGCACTTCAGTTTTGCTGCAAAAAGATTGATATCCCATTTTTTCTCCTTCGTTCACTTCAGGGTTGAGGTAGAAAAGGTATTGCTATAGTTTCTCTGCTTTGAAAATTAGAGAAAAAAAATTGAGACATGCTATTTTCACATAATTCTTGTCTACAAAAACAATACTTTTTTTTGAGACTTCTCTATCTGAAATAGATATTAGGAAGTTTTTCCATATTCATGTTTTGAATACATAGATATGTATTGAATACATCTATGTGCATATGATTACATAAAGGGACATGGAATCACACTTTTTTTTACTACAGATATATTTGAGTATTTCAGTCATTTAAGCAAACATGTAACTTTCCTTCTGCTAAACATTATGAAATACATTGAAGGTTGTTTTTAGTCTTCTTTAAAGTTGTATGTTGTCTACTAAGGGACTTTTCACATTTTCTGGGAACATGGAGCCAAAACTGTTCAGAAAAGGACCAGTCAATAGTGAACTATTGGAAATTATATACTGTTGGAATTAAAAACACTTGTGAATTTATGTGTTCAATGTGCGTATGATTCTTTGTGGGTTAAGTTGAGGTGTTATGAAGGGAAAATGTACCTTTCTTTAGTTTCTCAAAGGGATCTGTGATCTATTAAACTTTGGAATCCACTAGTCTAGAGGGAGTTGACATTAAACTAGCAAACTGATTTCTTTATAAATCATGTACTACTTTTTTTTCATATAGAAAAGTAAAAAAAGACAAGCACTTTTTTTTAACCTCTCAGAGTTAACAAATACTAACTTTCATCAATTTCTTAAGAAATACAGTATTATAGAAAAGGTCAATTATAGAAAGTTGCAGAGCATATTCTCATTTAATTTCATTTTAATGAGCAATTAGAGAAATATTATTTCTTTGGTTCCTCCATGAAACTACCTTGTCTGTTTATGGAGGGAAGATTATATTGCTTTGCTCAAAATGCTGATCCTACTACTTCTCTAAACATTATGCTCTTAAAAACTTGGATTATAAACATTCATTCAAAAAAGTGATTTACTACCAATGTGAAGGTTACTTTCTTATTGACACCACCTCTCCATCCCATCTCCTTTTTCTTTCATTCCTCCCTGATCTGCATTCAGATAGGCTATATTTTAGACTGTCTATACCATCTGACTTCATGGTTTCAGAAAATGAATCATGTTAGCAGGAAATCAGACAGGAGGGAAAAGACAGAACACAAGGAATTTCCTTTCTACACTCTCCCTGCTCCTGATACAGGTTCTGCAGATAACTTATCTGCCCAAGCTACATTGCCTTGGTTCCAGAGTCACATTCTCTTCAAGCTACTGATCCCCTATTTCCTCCCTGGTCTTCTGAACATTGATTTATAATTCTAACCTATTCTTGCTTGTCAATTGAAAAATTAGCCTTTTGTTTATTTACTTAATCCTAGTGTATATCTGTAAGCAGATTCTATTTTAAGCGCACTCATTTGAAACATCTAGGGTAAATTTAACTTCCTCTTAGAAATGGAAATTATCTTTATTATTAGCATATACATGCAAATATATATGTATATATGCTCACATATACACAGTCATATGCATATTATGCAATGTTAAATAGAAACTTCATTATTTCTAAAACATTCTGTACTGCATTCTTTTCATTATTTGTAATTTATTTATTCCTAGATCCTATTCAGTGGATATTTTCAAAGGGCATATGTATTTGTTATAAGATTATATTTTATAGTATAGTTTTGCTAGAGTTGGCCTCTTGCAAAATTTTCAGCCGATTTTTCCACATTCTTCCTTATTTTTCCACATTCTGTTCTCTGTAGAAGATAGACTTACACTTCCTTAGCAATATTTATTTTTATTTACTAGAGATAATACTTTAGCTACATTTCTGCTTCTTGAGTAGACTATAGGTTTTCTTCAGACATGCATATATTATTCTAATTTCTCCCTCTATCTTTATAAAAATTTAGTTCATTCTTCAGGTCTCAACATCAGTTACTTTCAGAAACCCTTCTGCTGAGAGTTGTTATCTGTGAGAACAGTGCTTATGTCTACTTTCCCTCGTTCTGCCTCTCATACTATCTGTTACATAGTAAATGCTTAGTAAAATACATATTGTATACATGCTTAAATGAATGTTATTTCAAAATAAAATATATTATTTTGACAAAATATTTCCATTTCCAACTTCAGTGTAAAAGTTTGTAGGAAGAAACTGGTATTTTGAGATTCAACATTTCTAATGACGCTAAGGCCAGAGTTCACTTTAATAGGTGCTAAGAAAATTAAAAATCCTAGACCACTTAACATATTGACATACCAAGTTCCTTTGGGATTACTAATTTAGAGGTGTTTGTTTTATATCAGCAATTTCTTAATGGTCTTTCAGTGGTATTTTGCTAGTGCTTTGAATTATTTAATAATTATTTTATGCACACATAAATATGTTCGATAGATCATAAAAAGCATTTAATTCAACCTTATTAAAAAGTCAACTTTGTTTATTCTTCAGACAGTTAATCATTTTTCTTTTTCTTTATTTTTTTTTTTTTGGAGACTAGGTCTTGCTATTTTTACCATATCTATTAATATTATAAGCTTTTTTTAAGTTTATTTTTGCTGTTTACATATTTTAACATATGCTTATATATTTATTTTATATCACCATATTCATTACTATTATATGTTAAAGATATCTTTTTTTAAAATCTATATAGCCGTCATCATATTACCACAACTTAAATATTTTTTGCTCATGATAAATTTGGAAAATATTTTTCTTATATTATACAATTGTATTCCTACAACATTACTAATGTGTAAGTGCTATGACCATTATTTTTCTAAGTAGTATTACTGAGGTATCTTGCATTCTTATGCAAGATAAACACTTTCAGATATCTAGTGAGTGACAGAACTGAAAATCAAATCACAGAGACTCTCAATAGATCTTCAATGCTGTGCCAAATTGTAAAAGCAATTAAAAATATTATTAAAACGAGTTTTAACTTTTCCATTTGATGAATTTACTATGAATATTTTGACATACATTAGCCAATTTCATGTGTGTGCTTTTGCAGATAACTATATTGTGCATTTCTCTCTCCCATTCCAATTAAATTTCTACTCTTACAATTTTTTGCTTTCTTCAAATACAAATATGCAAAAATTCTTTCAAAAAAAATTTTTTTGAAAGAGGGATGAAGATGATCACTCCTTTTAACTTTTTAAAGCTAGAAACTATGTTGTACATTGTAATGACCTTACACTCATAATAATAAACTCACAACACTTTATTTTTCATACAATGTGGTTTTGCAATATATCCTGTTTTATTCTCTACTAGTATTTTTTGAATTATGTAGTGTATCTGTGCTTTGAATCATTGACATTATATCTGAACATTTAGACAGTTATACATAATAATTTTAATAGTGTATTTAATAGTTAAGGGTTCTTTCTTAAGATTTTGCATCACATATAACCTAATATTTTTTCAACTTTCTTATGCCATTGTCAACATTATGCATTTTAAATCTTGAATTTTAGATGGAAGCATCTTCTTCTAAGTAGCAGTTGAGTCTGTACTATACAAAGAAGCATGTAAGTACAAAGCAATATTATGATAAGTGGTTATGGAGTATAAGTTATTCTATTGACTTTCTTCCCCTGCTAAGTACTGTCCAAGAGAATTGGTAAAGATTTTCCCAGATTTGATGCCAGCGCAATTAATTGGGAAGCATCTGCTCTGTGTTAATTATGTGTAGTTTAATGAAAGTTCAAATTGATCTGGTTCTTCTCCACTTCTCAATTTTTTTCCCCATTTACCTCTTCAGTGTTCAGAATTTGGAGACATTTTCAACCTGATTTATAATTGAACAATTGACATTAGATAACGATGGAGCCTTAAGGGATCTTTCAGGAGGATTTGTCATAATTGACCATCTGAGGGGTTGGGGTGAGACATTTTATCCCAGTGGAGCTGACATCATTAGGAATGCTTATATGGCATTATCTGTAATTCCAATTCCAAATCCGTCTTGATTTTTTTAAGAAAAATCAAATAGAAAATGTGCTCATCTTCAGTAAATATGACATCCAATAACTTGCCTTGGAATGAGATTTTGTCTTTGAAACAAGGTTAGCTAATGCATTTATTTCCCGTGATTGGGACTATTAATATTGCTATATATTCATAGATTACTATCATTGGTATTTTATCACAAATTTATGGCATGTGTTAATCTTTAAATATTTCATTTTTTAACCACAGTTTCAAGGGACAGTAGTTTGAATTAGGAGTGTCATTTGCTCAATGCACAAGCATCTCCTCTTCTGCAGCTCTCCCATCCACACCTACCTGCACACCACTGCCATCATTCATTCTAGGGGCAATTTTATCCAGTAGTTCTACAGAGACATAGTTCTGAATGTTCATGCAGTTGGAGTGGGCAGACATGAAGTGAGCTAAGTGTATATGTATAAACATGATCAAGAATTAATTGTGCAGGTGTTGGGAGATATTTGGAAGCTACAGATTAATATGATTATTCTAGGGAAAGAGAATTGCCCATGTAAAGGCCTGGAGATGATTAGCATGGCTTAATTGAGGGCATAAAAGAAGATCAGTCACTAGAATGCAGAGTACTAGGAAGGACAGGATAGGGCCAAGAATATCCACTGAATTGAGTCATTGAATGACTTAAGTATGAGAAATACTTTTTCCTGTTAGAGGAAGATCATTTTGTCAACAGAGATAATTGTTTGGAAGAGGAGAAACTTGGAGTTAGGTGAACAATTGGAAGCCTGATCCCCTCACCTTATAAAAATATAAACTACCAATTCTTCCAAGAGTATTAAAATGAAGAGACTCTTAATTCATTCTCTATAGGAACATCAGTTTTCTGATACTCTTCAAAAATTTGAAACTTGCATCTAAGACATTTGTAATCCTAAATCAAAGTGCTTTATCAATACACAATTCAAAGGTATATTCTTCTTTTCCCAATGTTTTCCATTTTCCAGTATTTCCAGAGAACTGTTATTGCTTTATTTGAAAATAATATTGAGATTCAATTAATAGGAGATTGGTTTTAGAGAGAAGATGAAATAATGTAATATTTTCTTTTTCCTTAATGGGAATAGATTTGATTATCTAAAAATCTCAATGACAGCTCTCGTTGCCCTAGTCCTTAAGTCCGCTGACAAATAAGTGGCAAATCCTACTAATTTCAGAGACTATTTAAAGTATTAATGATATTGATTTTTAAAATATGTTCTTTAATAGTTATAAGGAAAATTTTATCCTGAAGAACTTGAGTTCTTTTCAGAGATAGGCAACCTGATTCAGTTTGACTATTCAGTGGGGTCAGAGTACAACAATCATTTATCTGATGTTAGTCATAGAGATAGATAAACAAAAAAGAAATTGGGATTGAATGGAAGCCAACTAGGACTCAGAGATAAAACAGAAAATATTTGAGTACAGATCTGAGACTCTCAGTACAGATCTGGTGGGAAGGGACAAGGTGGGGGGGAGGGCATGACTGAGTGTGGTGTAGGACTGAGGGCACTGGGATGATGGAAAAACTATGGAGACTGCACCAGAAGGGGGAAATCTATACTGTGAAAAAATAAACAAGAATACTCTAAAAAAATAAATCAAACAGAAAAAGAAAAGTTTAAGAACGTTAATGTGATCTATTCCATCATGAAGTCCTTTTGGTCATATAGTAACAAGAATATTGTTTCAAAAGGAAAAATAGAATCAGGTACTACCTAAACTGACCTGCCCATCCCCACTCAGGCCAGATTTAAATTAAAATTGAGTTAGAAACCTTCAACATACTAAATAGTTTATTTCTCTACATCTGTGTGCATTTTATGAATAACCTTAACTTATTTTATTTTATTTATATATAAATTTCACAACATTGTAATCCCAGGGGTTTACCCCCCTTTCCCTCCTGCTCAAAGTTGTGCACTTCAGTTTGGTGCTTAGCTTGTTTTGACTTTCCCTCAAGTCTTTTGTTTATTTTTTCACTATATCCCATATATTAGTGAAATTAGTGAAATCATTTGGTTTCTGTCTTTTTCTTTATGACTTGTTTCTGCTAATATGATTTCTTCTAAGTACATCCATGTTGTTAGAAAATCATCGAATTTGTCATTTTTAATTGATGAGTAATAATCCATTGTGTATATATACAACATTTTTTTCATCCAGTCATCTGTTTTGGGGCATTTAGGTTGCTTCCATGTTCTTGCAATTATGAATTGTGCTGCAGTAAACATCTGAGCACAGGTGTCCCTTTGTACCCACATTGGGGTCTCTTTTGGATAGATTCCCAAGAGAGCAATTGCTGGGTCAAATTGTAGTTCCATTTTCATTAACGTGAGGGTCCTCCACACAGCTTCCCATAGTGGTTGGACTAGTTTACATTCCCACCAGCAGTGTAGTAGTGTTCCTTTCTCTCCACATCCTCGCCAGCACTTGTTGTTGTCCATTCTTTGGATGTGGGCCATTCCTACTGGTGTAAGGTGGTTTCTCATTGTGGTTTTGATTTGCATTTCCCTTATTACTAGCGACGTTGAGCAATTTTTCATGTGCCTGTTGGCCATTTGTATTTCCTCTTTGGAGAAGTGTCTTTTTATTTCTTCTCCCCATTTTTTGATTGGGTTTCTTGTTTTGCTTTTGTTTAGTTGTGTGAGTTCCTTGTCGGTTTTCGTTATTAAACCTTTGTCACTCATGTGAAGGGAAAAATTTTTTTCCCATTCGGTTGGGCATCTTTTAGTTTTTTCTGTTGTTTCTTTTTCTGTACAGAAGCTTTTTAGTTTGATGTAGTCCCATCTGTTTATGTTTTCCTTCATTTTTTTTGCCTTCTGTAGATGTTTCTAGAAAGGGTTTTCTGAACAGTAATTCATGCAGAGTTTTGCCCAAGTTTTCCTCTATGTATATAACCTTAATTTTAAATTCATCCTTTGATTTAAACTTAGAAAACTCCCATGTTTTCAGCAAGTTTGATAGTTCATCAGGTTACTCCTAGAATAAGATAGTAATTTTGAGTCTGAGATGCTGAATCTAGAGAAAGTTATATTGAGACTAATTGAACAGGGATGGTAAAATGGTCATAACCAAGGCAAAGAGAAAATAAACATTCAGCTATAGATACTACAGATTCTTTCATCTGGACATTCAAGTAAAATGAATATTCAGATTTCTTTTGAAAGTTTGATTCTAGAGAATTATGGGTAACTGCCAAATTAATACTTGGAAGGAGAGTGTATCACTGAGTTTTTAAAAGCTAAAACAGTTATAGTGATTTAGGACTACATTAAATTTGCATGTGAGTTTCAGATTTACATAAATTACATGGCACCATCTAGACAATTTTTCACTTTTTTGAGTGAGAATATGTGAAAAGTAGTACTACTTCTCAATGACACATGTAAATCAGATGACTTTCCATTTACAATTGGGAATAAAATTTAACTAAAATCCTAATCTCACTGCAACCAAACCCCCACCCCCAAAAGTTTTTCTACTGAAGTGCAAATATCTCCAATACACATTCTTAAATGTCACAGGCAAATAAAAAGGATATATGCTTGGTTTCATGATTTCTGAAGATCCCAGGACTTGCAGTTGATAACTCATTTCAGTGCCAAACAAACTTATTACTTGAGCAAAATGAATTGGATTTAATTGAATCTAATAGCTTTCAAAATGACTCAATGCAATCATATAGCAATCATTCCTACTAATGGAGCAGAATATTCGACCTTTCTCTTTTGGCCTAGAATTACACTGGCTAACATCTAGCCCTGAGGAGTAATGTTCAATGTTATCTTTCCATATACACATTGATTAAGTATCTGGTACTATAATTATAAAATATCCTTCTAAATATGTTCATGCATAGTAGCCAAAGATATTTCTTTATTTTATTACCCATTCACTTTTTAAAAAATATCCATTTTAGTAATCAAGAGCAAAAGTACAATAGTTTATGTTGTCTAATATTAATATCACATCTATTATCTCATCAAATAAATCAGCTTGTTTTATTTCTCCTAAAGAACTGTTTTGTTCAGCAAGTGGTCTGTATTATAAAACACTGTCAAAGGTCTACAACCAGGTGTAGTCTCTTCTGCCACTAAAGCATAATATGATTTGTTTTTATTACAAATGAAGCAGATCATGAAATTCACCACTTTTTCAGGTTCTCAATGATTAACTTGTATAAGGCATATATAACTTATTCTATAGAAATTATATATGTATTATTTATTTACTTACATATGTTTTTGATGTTACTCTTTAACCAAATTACCAAATCTATGGGTTCCTTTGGATTTCTTGAGCTATTACAGACAGTTATTATAGAGTTTGATTGTTTCATCATTGGAGTCATTCCTAAGTCTGCGTCTGTTAACAGATTTGAGTTTGGATATTTTGTTTTCTTTTAGCTTTTCTATGTCTTCTAATTCAATGCCTATTTCATGGAAATCAGTTGAATCTAAAATAAATAGAATTTACGACTACAAATGGACCTGTTTTTTCTTTAATCAGCTGCTAAATGTGGCGATTTCGCCAATTTACCCAACAGCTTAGCTAGTCACAGACTATGTTGTTGTTAGCTTCAGTCACCACAAGCTTTAGGTTCATGCCACAGTAGCTTTATGTCTTCTTGTTTGTAATGGAGGTCTGAGATACCAGAGATTTTTTACTTATTTCCCCTGCTCCACCAATAATTTTCAGCAGATCTCAGACATCTGTATCATATTGAGGGGAGGGTCATTCCCAGTTACTAGACACATCATTTCAAAGTAAACATTCTACCTCGTGCTTTACTATACTTGATAGACTCCTAAGCTTGTGATAGAATCAGTGAAATCTCTCTTTCGAATTTCAGTCTAAACATGTTTCTATGTCTGGAAGTAAGAAATGGTGCCTTTTCATTATGCATGCCTATTCTTCTCATGATAGCAAAATTATGCCATCATCTTCCACAGGATTTGGGAAGAAAAACCTTTTCTATCTTACCCTGTCAGTGAGTAGACTCTTGTTGCTATCAGTCATGCTTATGAGTCCTGGGAGGACTACTTCTTTCCTTAGGGGTCAAGGACTGGTTTTTCCATTCTCTTTCCCAGAGGAAGTGAATCTGCTGTTTGCTCACAAAGAGAGGAGGAGATCTTTCCCTTGCTCAGCAGCACTAGGAACAGGATTTAAAACTGCCCCTTTCTTGATGACTTGGGGGTTTATTTTGTATGAAAACAGGGTATAGATTATATACATATACATATATATATATATGTATTATACAGTGCATATCCTCACCATTTTAAGCACCAAGACCATTATTGGGCATATATTAGAAACTCAATAATTACTTACCAAAGATGTTGGGTGTGTGTGTGTGATGTCACCAGAGCCTAAAACATACCATCATGTACTAAAAAATTTATAGACATCATTCATTAAAAAATATTCAAGGCTACAGTTCTCAGTCAATATGATATAGAGTCAATAAGATATAGATTAGCTTTATATCAAGGGAAAAATACCTGAAAAATAGGTCTATATCTGAAAAAATAAAAGGCGTGATGTTTGTTATAAATCTATCTCTTAGCTTATGTTTCAAATATTTTTTTGGCAGCACCTTCTTTTCTAGATCCATCTTTTTCTTTCCTATCAGACTAAAACTTTAGTCTCTCCTTTCACATCTATAATCAGTGTGATTATAATACTGTCACAAATGGTTTCATATTGTTGCTGTCTAAGGAATTCAAACACATTTATTTTTTCTTTCACATTTTAAGTGATTAAAGCAGCAGAAGTGATTTCCATCCTAGAGGAAATTATAATTCAGAAAGGAACAATAATTTATAATGAAAGAATCAACTTTTAAGATGTGTAATTTTACTTTTGAGTCAAGGATAAGGTTTGTCAAGGATAATTCTGTTGTTCTCAGAATTTTCTCAAAGAGTGTGTAACTTTCAAACACCATAAATATTCAGTCTTTTTTCTCCAGGGACTGCAGAGTCCAAGTTTCAGGATTCTCAAAATTGGTACATTTTACATTTCAACAAGTTAGTTCCAAAGACTTAGAGAATCTGTAGGTATTATTAGAGTATATTCAAGTTTGAGTAAAACAGAAAGGAACATCTTTTATTTCCGTGTCTATGTGGTTTTCTGCCTGTCTTCCATCCATTCTAAGTGACCTCCTTGGAAAATTTTCCACACATATGAAAATGTAAATTGTTTTTCTTTAATTTACAAAGGAATTTGAACCAGTGAGCCTCCACTATACCACATAGGAACAACAACTGTATTTACAGTCGTAGTGTGGTTATACCACAGTCACAAGTGATTTCATATTGTGATTATTTAGAGAGTTAAATCAGATTTATTTTTATCCTCCAGATAAAAAATTTAAATAAGTCCTTTAAGTATAATTGGGAGAAAGAGAGAATTAATAGCAATTGAGTTACATTGTTTCTAGTTTGAAATTTTCTTTAAAAGCTTGACTAATGTTAAGTACAAATCTGTTATTAATTTATCTAAGTCAATGTAACTAATTATCTCAATATTCACTATAGGAATTACTATTATATTATTTTTCTGTATTTTTGCATACCATACTCTTTTTAATTCCTTTATTCCACCATAGGACCACCTTAATTGTAATTCACCTTAAATAAAAGCACGAGACTGATAAAGATGGGTTTATAAAAACATGAAATAACTTCACAGAATAATATATCATAGTGATTTGCAGTGGATATTTTGCAGAGTTAAGTATTGATATTGACCCAATAAAAAGCAGTGTAAATATCCATATCATAATTGGCATGGTTTCTTGTTAATATTTTCACATGAATTTTGTGTTTTCTTGCTTCATGTCTTGAAAATGAGTTTATTAAAACTCATTTAAGCACATGTGCATTTCTATAATTCCCTGACTTAAATATCCAAATTTCTGGTCATATAACAATAGCTCAAGTATTTGGCACCTACATACTGACATATTTCAACAATTGGAATTCTCACGGATGCAGAATGACATGCAGAAGTTAGAAAGATCTACTGAGAAAAGATACAGACGTGAGTTCAAAGAAATGCCATTGTTGGTCAGGTCTCTGTAAGATCAAAGGTGTCTGGGATTGGTTGGAAAGACAAGCATGCCACTGAGCACACTTTGTGTGTAGGATCACAGAGAAAAATGAATATTGAAGCTGAGTCAAAGAGAAGAGTAGTGATGAGGGACCAAGAGAAAGGGCAGCAGGAAGAAAGAGAAACATCAACAGCAAAGGAAGGGAGGAAGGTTAATGCATCATTGGTGTAACAGAACAGCATGAAAAAACAGGAAGTAAAACATCAAGAAGGGAAAACAGAAAGCAGAAATACATGACATGGGAAGGAAGAAATAAAACTATATAAGATGCAAGTGAAAAAATGAATTTTATTTCAGATTATTCTCTTATGTTGTAATATCTTAAAATAAAGACATATCTATTTAATTTTAATTAGGCCAAATTAGCCACTAGCAGCACTGTTTTAATCAAGGTGACTTTATTTCACAGTACTGTATAGGGGTCCGAGTACTTTAGCATCTGTTGGTATTACAACATACCCGCAACCAAAGTCTTGTCACCATCCACCATGAAATGCTGGCCCTCTCTACCTATTCCCTCACATTTCCTTCCCTTCTGGTAATCACCATTCTGTCAAGAGTCTAAAGATTTGTTTCTGTTTTGCTTACATGCATTCATTAGCCTTTTTTTTAATATTCCATAAATGAGTGAAATCATATTGTATTTGTCTTCTACTTTTTGACTCATTTTACTTAACAGGATCTGCTCAAGATCTATTCATATCTTTACAATTGGCAAGATTTCACTTTTGATAGCTGAGCAGTGTTCCACAGTGTATATATAATACATGCTCTTTAACCATTCATGTACCATTCATATGAATCAATTCATATCACTTCATAAGATTAGCCCTAACTAAAGTAGCACTTTCTTCTTTGAGTCAGTGTCACATTACCTTCTAAAATTTGCTTCACAGTTGGTATCTGAAAATTATCTTTATAATACATACTCATCTCTCTCTCTCTTTCTCTCTCTCTCTCTCTCTTTTTTTTTTTTACCAGAATGTAAGTTCCCAATGCAGCAAAGACTTGGTCTGTCTGATTGACCACTAGTGACAACCCTATAAATATTTTAAGTGAATGAAACTCATTATTTCACTGATGAGGAAACTAATCATAATTATGCTTAGTTTCCCTTCCCTTCTATAATCATAATTATGATTAGTTTCCCGTCCCTTCTATTCGATTTACACAGAGTGATATAAAGTATCTATAATTCAATTTTAATGACCTATAACATTTTATTTTTAATAGTTAAACTTTACCACTACTGAAAAAAGAACAATTTTTTGCTTATTAAATGAGTTAATTTGTTATTCTCCATTTTAAAAAGATTAATCATCTGAGCACAACTCAGATTTTTTTGTAACATATAGGTCTTAAAATTATCGTGAATTCCTAATTTAAAAAATTTTACATTCTTAGAATTATATTGGTCCTTGGAAGGTTTATACTACAATGTCCTCTATTTTTACATATTAGAAAGTTCATCAAATGCTTTTTAGGTTACGTAACGCAGAGTGTTGTTTTATTTAACCTATACTAAAAAGAAAAATGCAATTTTACACCAAAATTTATAGCTTAATTTCAAGACTACTGATTCATTAATTGCCAGGTCTTTGGAAATGTTTGCATGTGTGCAATAAATATATTTTGATGAAACATATTTCATCAAATTTCATGACATGCAGATGTACAAAAATTAGAACTTCTTTTACATAGAAATAATCTACTCTAATCGATGCAGTTTACTTATTTTCATAAAGCAGCTGAGTATCCACTGATACAAATAAATATTCTTGTTGAAAACAGGGCTTTGGTTAGCCTTTCGAACCAGCTGAACTAATAAACGACATGTCACTGTTCTCCCTAGGGCATTTTTTTCTCTTTGATGCTGCTAGCCTGTAGGTACTCTCATTTATTATAAGATTTGCATCTGTGATACTGGTCAAATCATCTGAAAATCTAGATGCTTTGGTCAAAGCAATAAACAGATGACCTAAGTGGGATTAAATTTATACAAAAGAGCTTTCTCTGCTTTAGTCCCAGAATCTGTTGGTGTTCAGCCTGGCGGTGTGATCAAAGCCAGATATGTCTGGAACAGAGTAAAGACAAATTATGACTGTCTCACCGAATAAGCAATAAGCAAGTTCAGCAGGTAGACAGAAATCTCATGGAAGCAGTGACATTTATGTTTCATGTTAGGAAAATAGTGAGAGTGAATCTGGATGGTAAAATACCGAGTCATGCCAGAGTACTTGAGTCAGCTCTGTGCATGCCTGCTAGGAAGTTTTCCTTTGTTCTTTTTAGAGGCACTTGGCTTATTTTAATGGCTTTTCCTTGCATGGCATAATCACCAGCTATGTGATTAACCATGTCTAGTTAAGTTATTTCATCACATCAAAAGTAGTGTAAAATAGCTTTTCTGTTGACTGGAAAGCTGAGTTTGGTGATTATGAATGTACCAGACATCAAAAGAGCTCTATTATATACAGACTACATGGAAGCAGGCCAGAAGCATTGAAAGTTTCCCCTCTATTGCTCCTTCCCTTAAGTGGAGTCATCACCTACTAGTTTGGAAGAGAAAAAGGTGATTTCTATAATAATTCATTCTTGCAGTTTTTATGCAAACAGGAAGGATGATGATCAGCTCAGTCCAGATGTTTTGTGTCTCTACTGGAGGCAGATAAAGGGGGAATTTTTCAGATTTTAGCAGGATGACACTTAGTACTGGCTAGGAAAATAATAAGAGCTTCTTGCCCCAGTTTTTACCTCTAGACAGTTGTATAGTTATGATTATGCTGTTTAGCTTCTCTTGAAGTATCTATGAAAAGCTAAGGCTATTTGACATAGGCCAAAAAGTCCTTTGAAACACTAAAGCATTTGTTATTTTATAACCTAAACTTGAAAAAAATGAACGACAGATGTCAGTTCCAGAAAATTTCACTATTTATAACAACAACTATGTAATAGTATGTCTGAATAGTGCTACAAAAAAGAGGTACTTAATAAAGTTTCATTTCCTTGATGGTCAAATTTTCATATTATTACTATAGTTTTATGTCAGTTTCCTGTAGCAGATATGAGATGAGGATTCATGTTACCATGATTTATTTGGAAGTATTCCATGGCAAAGCTGGTGGGGATATGAGGAAGTGGGGTGATGGAGAAAAAGACATGAAGTATAGGTGTGATATCAAGCCACGAGCTGCAAAATATTAATTTTCATTCAGTCTTCCAAAGAGGTTGAGATTCAGACCGTGCTTGAGAATAAGATGGTAGGGAATTCTAACAGAGAACTCCATAAGAAAAAAAAATTCCTTAAAAATGATAGTTTCTTCGCAGATTTCTTTAGGTTAAATAATCCTGACTAGTAAGGAATTCTTACTAGTTGAGGGTTGACTGGAAATTACAGTCTCACCAACATCTAGCTTATTATGGTTCATCAGGAATTATTTTCTAATGGCATTTCCAATAAGGCTTACCATTATTAGATGAAAGAACTGTATCAATGGCACTGTAGAATTCCTGAAAATCAATGTGCTTTGTTTAGTTTTACATAACCCTAATAGTTTCACATAAACTAAATAGCAGAGAAAACTATACTATCATGCAACAAACAAAATTAGCATTTTATATGCTATTATTGCTTTTTCCTTAGAGACATGAAAACCTGGCATCCAAATTTAGAAATATTTAGGATTAATTATAGACAGAGACAAAGTTAGTCTGGATTTTCACAAGATTTTTGTCATCCTGCTCTGTACAATAATGGCAGAATCAAACAATTGTTCATTCTTTAACAGCACCTTTTTTATCCCAAGACTCAATAACATCTTTGTACCCCAAGAATCAAAAGTAACTCCTTTATTAGTTACATTAGACCATAAGAAGCTTTCCTATTAGGGTCAATGAAAAGACAAGAGAAAGATACTCATATGACAACCCAGGCCTCATTCATTGAATTTATCCCTCAAATTTGATTTTTTCATCAGTTATCCTCACATCTGTGTTATGACTTTGAAATTAAAAATGAATTCCTTCCACTTATGAATTCTCCCCATCTTTATTTAGAGTTTAAGTCTTGGGCATTGGCATGAAAATCTCTTTTCTAAAATCTTTCAAACACAGCATAAGTAGTTCACATCAAAGCAGGAGTTGCTAGTCAAATGCAAGTCATAACTAGATTTTGAAAGAAGAAAACATAAGGAGAAAATGACAGAAACTGAGCTTAATTAGGATATAATTGAATTTCACTGTATAAAGGAGGAGAGGAGAAATGTGGGTACCTTGTTTTCAGGTAAGTGCAGTAAAAGAGGGACTAAGTAGTGGCTATTGGAGTTTTTTTGTTATTTGTTTGATAGTATTGCATCCAAATACATCTATATGTAAATTATTTTTTAACTCAAAAAGGCTACAACTTGATAGAGAATCATCCCATAAAATGATAGGCTATTCACTCTGAATAATTTTCATTAAATTAAATAAGATGATATACCCAAAATACATAGAACATTTGAAGCATTCAGAAAATGTTTTTTCCTGCTTTTCTCTCAGCTATGATGTCAAGGCATAGTGTCTCATTTGATGATATTATATTTTTTTGTTTGTGTTGTTCCATCAAAAACTAGTGTAAGAATAAGAAATTTACCTTATCGATCAAATAAGGGACACTTCATCAATTACAATTCAAAGCTTATGAATTACGTGGCACAAATTTGGGTACTTAATTGAAAAGCTATTGCGATGAATGATAATCCAATGAAATAAAGAGGTAAGAAAACCATTGTCATATAATTAAGATGTGAATTTTCAATTTGTCAGCTACCAATCTCTTAGGAGTGTCCATCAAGAAATGGATATCATTCCATTGATTCATAAAGCAAATTGATTATAGTTTATTAATTATGGCAGATAATTGTATATGACTGTGTTTGCATAATTGGTCTACTAAATAATCTCCCAGATTTGTTCAGCAAATTCTGTGCAGCATAAAGTCTTGGTTTTTTTAAATCCTTTTTTATTAAAAAGGATAAAATATTCTAATTTATGAAAGTATCAAAATAAAAATTTGACTATAACATATAGCTTTCACTTCTATTTGTCTTTGGTGATTGAATCTCAATAACCACAGGGCTTTTGCTCATAATATATTGGTTGAAGGGTCTGAGACAGAGCAGAATTGCTCAAGTGTTTGGAGATATTTAGTGAAGTAAAAGTAGTGAAGTAGTGAAGTAAAAGACATTTAAATTGTTGATGAGTCTAGAGAGACTTGAAGGAAAAAAATGCCAGTTGTACAGGACTTTCAGTTAGTCCATATTATATAGTTTTCACATCTTGCAGAAGATAAAAGGGATGCTCAAGATGTAAAGTAACTTACCAGAAGTAAACAGCTGTCAGGATTCAGTCCCAGAAGTTCTGACTCCAAAGCCTATGTTCTTTCCTCTGTATCATTGTCTCTACTTCCATTTAAAAAAAAATGATTTCTTATTCTAAAATGTATTTAGCTCTGCATTTTTAGATACGTTTGTATCTCTGGAAACCAAATGACAAAAGGTTTGTCTTCTTGAGGGTAGTATTTTATTCTAAGATATCAGGGGACCACCCTGTTCATATATTACTGTCACAAGTCATTGGCAGGTATGCCAAGTTATCTTCTTTTTCCTGAAGCACAGGGTGAGGAAACAAAAGGATGTGGCAGGTTAAACAGAAGCAAGAGAGCCAGAAATGAGAAGGCAACTGTCAGAGGCAGTAAAATTGGCAAATGAGAAAAATCATCTAACGGTTGAATAGAAAAGGTTGAAAGAACATAAATTAATTCTAATAGAAAGCATAGACAGAGGTTATTAGATCTTTAGCACTTTTATAAAATCAATAATATTTTGATTCTTTGGTGAAGAGAATTTTTAAATAGTCCTTGGATAGCTTTGTTATATTACCATGTGCTGTTGCAATACTGTACCTATTTCTAACAAACAGAAAAACAACCATCCAAAAAGTCTTCATATGGAATCTTTTACTAACACAATGCTACACAACCAAATCATCTAAAAGATAATCTGCTTAAAACAATAAGTACTTATTTAATACATAAAACTGTGAACTGACTGGATGATTTTGCTTATCTTGTGGGAACTGTTAAAATATAAGGGGATTGGAGAGTCTGGCTTTTAACTGATCTAGAATGACTTTTCTTGGAATAACTTCCATGATTTGACTCTGTTTCTAATGTCTTTCATCCACAAGCAGGCATACTTTCAAGGTGAGGACAGAATACAGAAGCTGAAAACTCCATTATATAAATACATTCCAGTTTCTGCTTGTGTTATGCTTGTTAACATTACATTGGCCAAGGTAAGTCCCATGGTCAAAATCAAAGTCAGAGCAGAAGGGATATGCAGATACCTGGCACAGACCTGTATTTAGATGGGTAAGTGCCTGGGTCATTATTACAACCTACCACGTGATTTATGTCTATATAGTTTAGGTTTTGCCAAAAATGAAACCAAACAAAAAATGGAACAAAGAAAAGCAACTAAAGCCAGAGACATGCATGCAAATAAGGGATTTCACAGATTATAAGATAGTCTCCATAACCAAAATTAGTTCTAGTAGCAAGGGCACTATCGTTAATTTTTGCTTTTTATTAACAGAAAAGGTGTAGGAGACTTGAATTGTTTTGAGTGTAAATGAGTTAAATGCATTCATGATTACTGTGATTACCGAAACATATCTGAACTTTTTCTATCATTATATATTCTGAATTTTACCTGTTTTTTCTTGTTTGGAGATATACATTATGATCACTTTCTAATTTGTCTTTTAATAAATACATGTGGTTTCAGCAACATAATTAACATAGTAACAAGAATTTTTTTAATTAATTAAATAATTTATTTATAAATAAATTTCACATCTTTGTAATCCCCTGGGTTTGCCTCTCCTACCCACCCATTCCCACCCTGTCCCACCCCCTCCCTTGTGTCCTTCATTTTGGTTGTTAGCTTGCTTTGACTTTTCTTCATTGGTTTTTGTTTATCTTTCCCATGTCCCATATAAAAATATAATAGTGAAACCATTTGGTGTCTGTCTTTTTGTAACAAAGAATTTCTAATACTCATGTACTTCTTAATAAGTCCACTTCAATAAGATTTAGTTTTCCTGTGAATTAATGTTCACAATCTTATTATATTTATATTGAAAAATGTATTTTGTATTTAAACATCATTTTCATGCAATACTAAGTTACTTATATATTTTAAATTGCCTGCTTAAATATTTTAATATTTTCCAGTTGTCTCATTAATTTGAATAAACCTTTAAAAATTTTGAAGAGCAAAATGTGATTATGGCATAAAGTTAAAAAAGTCCAAAAAATGTATAATGAAAATACATAGAGATATAAAGCTCACAGACTTCAAATCATGTTACAAGTCTATAGTAATCAAAACAGCATGGTATTTGAGTATGAATCAGTGGAATATAACTGAAAACACAGAAGTAAACCCAAATTTATTTGGAGGGTCAATCTATAACAATGGATTGAAGAAAATATTTCAATAAACAATGCTGGGGAAACTGTATAGCCACATGCAGAAAAATGATTCTAGACCATGGTCTCACACTATATATAAGTATTCACTCACACTATATATAAGGATTCACTCAAAATAATAAAAGGTTAAATATTTGGATATAAGACCTATATCCATAAAATACATTAGAGAAGACATGAACAAAATTTCCAGACCTTGGTTTCAGTGATGTCTTTTGGTAGTTGATGGTAGTTGATTGCAGTGACAAGAAAAACAAACACAAAAATGTTTTCCCATTTGTTTTGGTGTCTTTTTGTTTTGGTTATTGTCTCTTTTGATATATAGAATCTTTTTGGTTTAATATAGTCCCAGCTGTTTATATTTGCCTTCTTCTTTTTTTTTTTTTTTTTTGTATTTGTGAATGTGTCCAGAAAGAAGTTTCTGAGATGTAAGTCTAGGAATGTTTTGCCCATATGTTCCTCTATGTTTTTTATGGTTTCAGGTCTTACACCAAGTCTTTTATCCATTTTGAGTTGTTTTTTGTAGATGGTGTGAGGTAGTAGTCTAGGTCATTTTGTTTTGAATCTAGAGGGCCCAGTTTTCCCAGCACCATTTATTGAAGAGATTGTCCTTGTTCCAATTTATGTTTATTGCCCCTTTGTCAAAAATTAGTTGACCATACATGTGTGGCATTCAATCCTGTTTTATAGGTCTGTGAGTCTGTTTTTGTTCAGTACCACACTGTTTTAACTATTATGACTTTGAAATATGGTTCACAGGGGACAAGATTGTGAGAGAACCCTGGGGGATATTATATACATAAGTGTGTGTGTGATCAATTTAAGACAAAAAAATAAAAATAAAGTTAAAAAAAAGAAAAACAGGGGAGGGGAGGGCACAAAAAACTAAGATGGTGTATGGGTGATAAAGTGATGGGAGAATGTTGGGGTAGGCAATGATGTAATATATACATATATATGCAAACAATAAAAATTAGATAAAAATAAAGATGATGAAATACAAACCTAAATAAATAAAAATAAATACAAGAGCAAAATTAATAAATAAAATAACACAATAATGAATGAATAAAATAAGATTTACTTTGTTACTATAAGGAAAAAAAGAGTTCACACCAAAATAAAAAGTTTCCATGCAGCAAAAGAAACATTAAAAACTAAAAGCTACTATAAAAGGGATTAAATATTTTCACATCATTATCTTACAAAAGTCTAATATAAAAATCTATGAAGTACTCATAGCAAGCAAAAATAAGAAAACAAAAACCCATGAAAAGATGTACAGAAAAACTAAATAGATATTCTCCAAAGAAGACATGAAGATGGTAAACAGGCACAGGAATATAAGCTCAGGAATATAAGCATCAGGGAAATGTAAATCAAAACTGCAAGGAGATACCACCTGACTCTCATGAGAATGATACACATCAAAAGAAAAAAATAAAAAACCAGAAACAACAAATGTTGTTGAGGTTATGGAGGAAAAGAAACTCTCAATCTCAAATATTTGATGGGAATGTAGACAAATTTAGCCCCTATGTAAAACAGTATGGAAGTTCTCAAAATATTAAAAAATATATTGGCCATATGATCTAACATTCAACTGCTAAGTATCTAACTATAGAAAACAAAAACACTAATTTGCATGGATATATATACTCTTATTTTGCAGCACTATTATAATAACCAAGTTATGAAAACAACTTAAGTGGCCAGTGACAGAGGACATTAAGAAGATGTGGTATACATGGACAATAGAACACTGCATTATGCGTATAAAAAAGATCCTATCTTGCTATCTGTGATGATACACAGGGGATTATGCTGAATGAGATCAGCCAAATGAAGAAAGAAACCAGGAATCATTTCTCACATATATGGGATATAGGCAAACAAAAACAAAGGAATTGCAATAATTAAATCAAAGTAAACCTTAGAAATTTGACCTGCAGAACTGAAGCTATACGAAGGATAGAGAAGGTGGGGATGGAAACAAAAAGGAGAAAGGGTCCAACTTTTTTTTATAAAGGACTATGAGTGTTTCAGTGTCGGGTGTGATATGATGACTTACAGCTGATGAAATGTAAGCTTACTTCTCGAAATCATATTTCATGTTGTAAACCAGTTACCTCAATCAAAACAAAAAAGAACAACAACAACAACAAAAAAAACCCACGAACTCTATGTATTTTTTTATATTCCAGACTACATTTTATGACTGCTCCGTTTGTTTCCTCGGGGATTTCAAAGATCAGTCAAATAACCTGCCATCTTCCTACCTTATCTTTATATTCTGATATAGCTTTCTATTTTTCTTGATATTACTAGCAAAATATAAACATCCATATTTGTATTTGTAATTATAAGCTTTTTATATAGTATTTGTCTTTCAGACCATTGATAAAACAATTTGCTAGACTTAGTCTGAAACATCGAGGAGTGTGAGTTGACAAAATATGAGAATCTTACAAAGTGATATATATATATTATTTAATATTGTTGATAATTATAATTACTATATGAGGGTCAACAACACATACCTGATATTAAAAAAAAAAAACCTTTAAAATGTAAGGTAGAGAAAGGTAATGTACCTTTCTAATGGAGGAAGGTAGAGTCCTTAAAATTGAATTTCTATAAATAATTACATATTTGGTTTGTATAGATTTTGGAAAATCTTATGCATCTATACAAGAGTATCAATTAGCTCTTCAAAGGGTACATGTCAAAAACAAAGGAAATGGAATAATTATGAATAGGTATAACTTAAAAATCTATATGCAGGTAAAATAAAGGAATGTTCAAATTTATCACTGAATGTACATGAGAAAATGTTTATAAATGAAAAACTGATATCAGAACTACTCAATTTTAAATTCTGTTTCATTTTAAATTTTCTATCAGAAAAAAAATCTAAAATGGATGAAACAAGGTTGATTGTAAAAACAAATAAAAATGCCCTTGCAGAAAATGGTAAAAATATCTAACGAGGCTTAAATTTATCCATCCAATTACTCATCAAAACATACATCACTTTTAATTTTTAATTTTTAAAGCATTGATCTATACCATAGAAAAAATGAACAGAAGTAATATAGAACGAATTCTTATATTGAGGAACTTATTCAGCTGCAAATAAGTCCTATTTCTAGATAACTGTAAAGCATAGTAAAAAGTGTTTAGTTCTATAATAGAGGATTTTAAGAATCATGGCAATTCAGATGATTATCACTGTTTGGAAATATGCAACAGTTTTTTAATTGATTGATTAATATACATATATGTATTTGCTACATTGTTGTATACTGCATAGTTCTCCCACCACCATATCACTCATGAACCATCACTATGATTCTTATGCTCATCCCTTCCAACTCCACCGATGCTGCTGGGAATAACTCAGCAATCAAAAAATACAAACTTACTCAACAGTTTTATAAATGTAACTGATATAATGGGGAATAACTAATATAGTGAAAGAAAGAATCAGAACTTAAAACAATATTTATAATTTACATTGATTTATAAATGTAATTTTATAATTTATGAATATTTATATTTATAAATTTATAATTTAAAACTTTGCTGAGTGCAAAGTGATAAATTTTCTGTGCTGAGCATGGAATAAATATAGTTAAATAAAATTAAAGAAGAATGCTTTTAATGCAATATAATTTCAAGATTTTAGGCTACGGAAAACCCAACATAGTACTCATTATTGTATGATATGACTGCCAAGATAGGTTGGAAGAAAAGAAGGAAAGAATGAGCTAAGAAAGGAAGCAACAAACCAGTGAAAGGATAGGAAGAACAAAGGAACAAAACAATGACATGAAAAAGAAAAACATTATGCAAGATCTCAGGCTCTACCACCATATCTATGACCTTCAGAACAAAAAAGTTTGTTCTTTTAGGCTCTGTACTTGTCCACCCAGTACATTCTAGAATCACATGGATCACCACATTTTAAAATTAATATTTACACATTAATGTATTTAGAAATTTGTGGCCAGGGTGGAGAGATAGCTAGAATTTATGTCATTTAAGGAATGATAATTAAAATGGGTTCCTTTTCACCTAAGACAATAATATTTTAGAATGAAATGTATCAGTATTTAAATATCAGAAAGAATGTCATAAAAGTTTATTAATTTTTATAGTTTCAGCAGGAAGAAGTAAAGAAAATTTCAGGGATTCATCTTTCAACTTTACATATTTTCAAAAATAAATTGGCTATTGTGAAAAAAAATGAGTGAACCTATGCTAAAAATAACCACATAAACTGCAAATAATTTCTTTTATACTATAACCATCTCTGGTTGCATGATTCTGAAAATTCTGTATCCTTAATAAAATGAAATCTGTTGTCTTCCTAGAAACTTGCTTCAGGTCCCTTCAGTTTTCATAGGAATTACCTCTACCCCTTGTATCCCACTTCTTGTTTGTTCATCACTCCCTGAATTTATTCAACCCTCACACCACATCTTAAGCCAATTTTTTAATATTATATTTGACACCAAGCTCTTCTGCTCATAACACTTTAATGGTTCACAAGAAAATGTCTAAATTACTTATCTCTACTCATGGTGTGTCTCTTTCCTGTACTCATAAACTTATTATCACAACTCTTTGTAATTTTTTGAACTTATTGCTCATTGTCACATATTTATTTTTATACACTGTGTTCCCTATGTTCTAAAGTGACATATACTATTTTTGCAGCCTAATTTCTACCTACCTTTTCAAAACACAGATCTCAAATTTCATTCTATCAGGGAAGTTTTCCCTGATCTCAACCTAATTTTAATAAATAAAATCAATGTTTTACAGGGCATGTATCGGAAACTCCCTTACCAATTAAACCAATGCATATATATTTTATCATATTTTATTATGAATATTTTATACTTGTAAATACTACCTAACTACATTATGAAATATATATATATATATATACACATAATCACAGCACAAAATAATTTGTAACTAGGCTTATTAGATGCCAAATTCCAAAAGAGAGGAACTACATTCCCAGTTTCCTAAATGCCTAATTTATTGCTTATTTTCCTGCTTTAAAAATGAAGGAAAGGATGAATAAATGAGTAAATAAGTGAATAGAAACAGAGTTGCAGAATAAATTGAGTGGGTAGACCAAAGATCAAAGCTTCCTTCCAATGGCAAGGGTCAATGCCATCCTTTTATTTGTGTAACATAATCTGGTGAAGTTGCCATTTCCAGGATAAGAAAATGATGTGGTTAAGGTTACTGGTGACTGTATGTAAAAATTAAATATTTAGCAGAATTGAATTTTCATGAAAATAGGAAGCAGTCATTTTATATAAATAAAATAGACCTTGTTTTTTTTTTCTTTTTAGAACATACTGTAATAGTAGTTCTTCTTTCGAAAGAAGAGATATTAGTCCTACTATCAGATAACATAGACTCCCTATAGTGGCTTAAATAGTGTCTCCTCAAAATTCATATCCATCAGGAACATCAAAATATGACCTTATTTGGAAACATAATATTTACAAATGTAATTAGTTAAGTTAGAGTGAGGTTGTTCTGGATTGACATGAGACCTAATTACAATGACTTGTGTGAATGTAAGAACAACAAAGAGCACACTGGGATTAGGAAGACCCTATGTGAAAACAGAAACAGAGATTGCAGTGATTAAGTAAGAAAACAAAGAATACCAAAGATGCTGATTATTATCAGAAGCTAAAAGAGAGGTGTGAACCCTTTCTCCTCCAGAATCTCCAGAACAACCATAACAGCAACAACTTTGGCTTCTGCTCTCCTGAACTGTGGGAGAATATATTTCTCCCTATTGAACATTGAGAAAAAAAATCATTAAAAGGAGTGAAAGTGTCATTAACTTGTTAAATGATCTCATGATTTTGTTTCAAAATGAAAAATTTAGGATGAACAAGTGCTGATATTAAAGTCAGGGCCCATCTACTTTTTGTGGTAAAGTTTAATTTTATTGTGAGGTTGCCCTTCCTTGTGGCTAACTAATCACTTACAAACATGCACACAGACACACACACACAAACACACTATTCCTCACTGGACTTCACTTCAGTCCATTGACTCAATCCAGTTGAGTTGACTCTGTGGAAGCTCTTGATCTCTGCACTTTCCCAGGGGATGTGGTCCAATGATGAGAAGCAAAAGAGTTATTTACAATTGCTATCCTAGGACTGTTTAAAAATAAGGGGCAGGTAAGGGTAGATTATATGCAGATTAATTAATAATGAGACAATTTATAAAAATGTGTGTAGGATGCAGGAAGGCCAGGGGAGAATGAGGGGGCACTAAATTAGGAGTAAGGGTACTTTTAACATTCTAGGCCTACAGGAACAATGAATGAACAATATTATAGGGACCTAGAAGTTAAATATGTAGCCACAAGCATAGATGATGAAATCTATGATGTTTAAGTAATTCTTGTAGCTTAGGGTGTGGAGTGGGGTTGGAGTTATAAATACTTTGACCTCAGTCTCCTCTTTTATTGTCCTGGAGCAAAGGAAAATGATTTCTGGAGATACAAGACACAGTGGAGACTTGTGAAGGATAGAAATGAATATAGGTAAAGGCAAATAAAAATGCCCAATTAGGTGGAATCTCATGACAGAGCCCCCTAAATTGAAGGTAAGAATTTCACATAGCTCTGTTTCCCCTCCTGAGACCACCAGTCAAGGTATGTGACAACTCTCACCCTGGAAATATCAATTTGGACTAAGATTTGCTCTCACTTTCTACTGTTATACAGAGTAGTATAAAAGGACAAACCTAACTGAGAAGAAAAGTTTTCCCATGGAACATAGAGAGTTATTGGAGAATGAATTCCATGATGATACAGTTCCAAGCAATGGTTATTTTATTTTCAGCTGCATCAACTGCCAAACTTGTAACTTTGTGCTTGGGTCATTGGTTTTGAATCCTGCTCAATTGAGATCAAAGTAATTGAATGAGGTTTACTAAATTCAGTGATTAGATAGAAATATTTAGAAGAAATATTATTTTTAATTTTTTCTCATTTTGAGAATGCCTATTTTAGTGGAATAAGTTTCAGAAATAGGATGACAAACTCAAATAGTCCATTTAACAACTGTGAAAAAGACTTTTACTTGCCTCCCATCCAAATAACGTCTCTCTAGTCTCTGAAATCTGTCAAATAGAAAAGAGACTAAAGTTTTCTGAGTACTGATCTTAAACTTGCATATTCCAGAGCTAACTCTTTATGAGAAGGTGTGAAAGAGGAACAAACAAAATTCTTTACATCCCGTCTAATCTATGATGACTAAATCTGTTCTTTTCCTTCAGCATCTTTTCAGAACTTGTATGTTAATTTTACAGTTTTGCCAATATCATGATGCTTTATTTCTAGGCATCATGAAGGCTTTGTTTTGTTGGAATAATGCAGCTTGTATCTCAAGCTATTTCTCTATCTTGTTAGGATACCTGGGTCTTCTTTTTCTTGCTGTTTTTCTATTGATGTTAATAGAAAATGCTATTTTTTTGTGAATTGCACTGTCTATAATCTAAGTATTGGTGAATGTACTGAATAATTTGCTAATAATCAATAACTGATGATGCCTCTCGACAAGCTGAACTTGAGTGACCTTTTTGCTTTTGCTTTCTTCATAAGCTTTAGGTGAAAATCATGGGGTCACCAGAAAGCTATTACCCATGTTCTCCAACATCTTTCACTTTTTATATTGCAATTTTCCAAATGTTAAGAAAGATTTAAAAATATGAATTTTATTACATTACTCCAACATATCTAATATTTTGAAAACTATTTCAAATAAAGAATTGAAATTGTATTTGGAAAAGTATTTTGGAAACATATTCTTTCTTATTCATGATATTGATGTATCACCCAAAAGGTAAGAACAGGCAACATATCATCTGAAATGCCGCACTAGTAAACAGTGAAAGATAAATGGACATATACAGTCTTCAAGTTTTAGGCAAATCATTCAAGATATCTCACAAATTATTTTTTTCCCTCTCCCAAAATAATAAAAATCTCCCTTGTGTTGACAACCAATATTAAGCTCTCTGAACAAAAGATTAACCAAGTATTTTAGAGTAGTCATTGTTGAGGCAGCATGCAAAATTAAGACCACATAAAACTCTAAGAGTGTCTATTAATTGCCTAAGCCCTATTGAGTCTTGCAGATCAGGGAGAGCAATGCTATGCTATGTAGTCATGCTTTATAGGCTACATGTCTGGCCTTTTACAGCTACCGTCTCTTGCAGAATGCTTTGCTCAAACTTAAAGAATTGAAGCAAGAATAACTCCTTTTTTCTCCCCAGCTGAGTTTTGGCGAGTATATTTTAAGTTACTTGCACACTAGGGAATAGAGCATTAATGAAAGCATATGAAAAGTAATGTACCTAAGGAAAAGGTAAATGATAATAACTGGTGCACAACTTTTTATGACTTGGGCCTTTAAAATGAAAAGCACTTTCTATAACAATAAATGTTCTGTATTATATAATGTTGCAATAACACACTAAATAACTGAACAATAGTTGTAATTTTTCCTCCGTGAAACAAAACATGGTCAGAATAAAAAGAAAACTAAAGTTTCTTTTTCTCTTTACGGTTTGAATTACATATGCATGAAGCATTAACTATTTGTTTTTTTAATTTTTAAATTTTATTTTTAATAATTTATTTATAAATAAATTTCACATCTTTGTAATTCCAGAGATTCACCCCCCCCGACCATTCCCACCCTCTCTCCCCCCCTCCCCCGCTGAGTTGTGTACTGCAGTTTGGTTGTTAGCTTATTTTGACTTTTCCTCGAGTCTTTTGTTTATTTTTTTCCTATGTCTCATATATTAGTGAACCCATTTGGTTTCTATCTTTTTCTTTTTGATTTGTTTCTGCTAATATGATTTCTTCTAAGTACATCCATGTTACCGTAAAATCATCAAATTAGTCATTTTTAATTGATGAGTAATATTCCATTGTGTATATATACCACATCTTTTTCATCCAGGCATCTGTTTTGGGACATTTAGGTTGCTCCCAAGTCCTTGCAATTACAAATAGTGCTGTAGTAAACATCCAAGCACAGGTATCTCTCTGTAGCCACATTGAGGTCACCTTTGGGAAGATGCCCAAGAGAGCAATTGCTGGGTCATATGGTAGTTCCATTTTCACTTATTTGAGGGTCCTCCACACAGCTTTCCATAGTGGTTAGACCAGCTTACATTCCCACCAGCAGTGTAATAGTGTTCCTTTCTCTCCACATCCCAGCCTGCACTTGTTGTTGCACGTTTTTTGGATGTAGGCCCTTCTTACTGGTATAAGGTGGTTTCTCATTGAGGTTTTGATTTGCATTTCCCTTATTGCTAGTGATGGTGAGCAATTTTTCATGTGCCTGTTGGCCATTTGTATTTCCTCTTTGGAGAAGTTCTTCTCCCCAATTTTTGATTGGGTTTCTTGTTTTGTTTTTGTTTAGTTGTGTGAGTTCCTTGTGGATCTTCATTCTTAAACCCTTATCAATCTTGTGGAAGGCAAAAATCTTTTCCCAATCGGTTGGGCTTCTTTTAATTTTTTTCTGTTGTCTCTTTTGTTGTACAGAAGCTTTTTTAGTTTGATGTAGTCCCATCTGTTTATGTTTTCTTTCATTTTTTGCCATCTGTAGATGTGCCCAGAAAGGGTTTTCTGAATCAAAATTCATGGAGGGTTTTGCCCAAGTTTTCCTCTATGTATGTTATGGTCAGGTCCAACATCTAAGTCTCTCATACATTTTGAATTGATTTTGTACATGGTGTAAGGGAGTTGTATTGGCCAATTTTTTTTTGCATGTCTTAGTTCAATTTTCCCAGCACCATTTATTGAAGAGGTTATCTTTGTTCCAATGGAAGTTTTTCACTCCTTTGTCAAAGATTAGTTGACTATATATATGTAGTTTTATTTCATGGAACTCAATTCTGTTCTATAGGTCTGATTATCTGTTTTGTACCAGGATCAAACTGTTTTAATTATTATGTCTTTGTAGTATAGTTTGAAGTTTGGAATTGTAATACCTCCATTCTCTTTTTTCTGGTCAGGAGGCTTTTTGATATTTGAGGTCTTATTATTCTATATTAATTAAATTAATTTTTATTCTCTCTCTTTAAAGAATGCCATTGGGATTTTTATAGGTATTGCATTAAATCTGTAGATTGCTTTTGGTGGGATGGTCATTTTGATGATGTTAATTCTTCCAATCCATGAGCAGGGAATGTCTTTCCATTTCCTTATGTCGGCTCTTTTAGCAGCATTTTAAAGTTTTCATTGTATTAGTTTTTCCACATGTTTTGTTAGGTTTATTCCCAGGCATTTAATTTTTTTTTTTTTGGTATGATGGTAAATGGGATGGTTTTTCTACTGTTTTTTTTTAAACCATCATTTTCAAAGTCAAAAAAACAGGCAGTTGAAATATTCTTGAGTCACAAATCATTATTAGACATGTTTAGTCTTTTCACTTATTTTAGATGAGAATCTTCCATATAAGTGGTTATGGCCATTGGTTAGAGAGAAGAATGACCCTACAGACTTATAGTTGTTTTCAAAGTTAACCATGTTCTGTGTACCAAAAGAAACTCTCATGATTCATGCAAAAGAGACTGTATTTCAGAATTTGGTACTATCAAGACTACTAACCCCTAATCTGTCAGGTGTGATTCTGTGACTCATCAAATATCTTCAATAGTTACTAGAAACAAAATCTTTAGGAAACAAACTTATTTCATCAACAAACAAGCTCAAATCCCTTAGGTCATTCAAAAAGGCACCAGAAATTCTTTAAGCAACCATCACTAATTAAATGATTGGTGTGGTCTCCCTATATGACAGCTTATTTCATACAAAGCAATCATTACCTTAACTACTGTAGGATCATCAAAGAAAATTTTGGTGTATGAACACTTTCGTATTTCTCAAATTCAGTAGCAAAAGAGGGCACTGTCTACCTTCATTGTCTTTATGAGCATTCCTCACATATCTCAAAAAATATATAATTTAGTAAAATAGCACTGTACTTTATAAAAACACATTAAGATGTATCAATATAACTGTCACAGATCAATTCTTCATTTCTGTATATAAATCCTGAAGCCATTATTTTTTAAAGTACTCTGTGACTATAACTTTAAAATATGGTAAGGTCACAAGAAAATTGTTTGTCCTGGAGTAGAAAATAGTACCCTTTCCAGCTGAGCTTTCTGGGCCTTTCAAGAAGTGGGTCTGGAGGAGAGGTTTTATGCCCTCAGGAGCTTCTCACCTATAGTCGGAGATTTTAATCTCCTGAGTACTCCCAGAAACTAAGATGTCCCCAGTTGTAGTCAATTGGTGTCAGGGTCAGAAGTGGTGATGATGATGATGATGATGATTGATGATAATGATGGTGGTGGCTGAGGTATCATTAGGCTATGAGTTCTCCAGTGGGTGGTATAAAAATGGCTTAGATTATGTCAGGCTCAATAGGAGAAGTCACTCTCTGAGCAGTCTCTGCAGTGCCAGGTCAAGGGCAGTTGTGAAGAGAAGGCAGCTGGTGTGTTTTGACATTCATCTTCCAATTCTTTCTTCCTGGAGATGCTCTGGCATCCAGTTGTAAAAGTCAGTTTTTCTGGGAGTTTGTATGTCTTTCTTTTTGTCTTTTTTAAAGCTGTTTTTAGGAGAGTGATAGCTTTCAGTCTCTCTATTATGCCATGTTTAAAATATGCATTTCACATCCATAATTTGACAAAAAAAAACATGGCCTGAACCACAAGAAATAAGATTGTTAGACCTATAAGAATAAAGACATGCCACAGAGTAACACCTACATTTCCAGTGCTGGAAGCTAAACTCCTGGTTGAGACACTTTCAGGATGAGAGAGGAACCTTCCTTTCCCAGTGGGGGAAGGAAGCCACAGAGAGGTGGCAACAACTCCACAGGAAACTGCAAACCATGAGAGAGGAGATGAGCCAGACCAACCATCTGCTGAGATCTGTACTCACCAAGGAACTTCCCTGCTACCAGCAGCTAGGAAATGGGCTCCCATTGCCAGATGCCAGAACTATAAGGTTAAAAAATAGCACCACAGGACAGACATCATTTTATTAGTTATTTATATGAAACAATTAATATTTTAAATTTATTTCAACTATAACTGATGAAACATCCAAATAATCAAATATGTGTGGATTCAGGACCAGTGTAAAGAATTCAGAGTTATTAAGGATGCAGACTCCTAATTTTATGTCCGGCTATACTTAACATGTGACTTTTAGTTTCAAATTTATCTTTCAGTTCAAGGGATGGCTAATGTCCATCTTTTCATTTGCCAATGAAAATGGGTACAAGGATGAAGTGGAATGCTTTATATTTATGTTACACCTTGTAAGATGTTCTGCTAATTTACTATTAGGAATCAGAAAATAATAGGGAGAATTTGGCACAGGGTGACATTTTGCCTGTATATAGCATATGTTAAGTGGAACATAAATGAATGCTGAATTTTCATAGTGATCATGTAACCTGGAACAAATTGCTTGATCATTCTTAGGCTCATTTTTCTCACCTGTCAATGAGAGTAATAATATTTGATAATACCTACTTAAAAAAAAAAACCACCAAAAAAAAAGTCAAAATGAATGGAAGAGACAGCCAGTAAGAACAAGGAGATACTGGTATCAGCAAACATATGGGTTCAGAGAAAAAGATAATGTCTTCTCCACCACAGGAAATGCCACAATGAAGAAGACTAGAGAACCTTCCCACACACTTGTCCTGCAAGAGGTCTCTGACATTTGCAGTCGGTCACCTGCTCCAAAGTTATTACTGGAGATTTGAGCAGGTTGGTCTGTGATGTCCTAGGAACATGGGGTTTCATGCAGGAGAAGAAAAGAAAAAAAAAAAAAACAGACCATTGAGCTAAACATTGACCAATAACTGGCAGCAAGAAAGGAGCTAGAGTGACCAGAGGGGAAACTAAGGCAACATAAAGGGAGAGGACCATGTTAAGGGGAGCAATAACTTTACAGACATGACTGATATATGCAAACAATAAAATTAAATTCAAAAAATTCATTTTAAATCATTGTTATTCTGTAAGCCAAAATTATTCTGTATGCCTTAATTCAAAAGTAATTCATTGAATCAAAACTTATGTTCTATAATCCCTTTCATTGATGTGAAATTGTTGCTTCAATATCAAGATAACTTTTATAGTTATTAATCTTTTAAAAATATATTTAGTTAAATATTTCAGTTCATATCCTGGCATAAAGAATATTGAGTTCAATTAATTTCTAAAATTCTATTTTATTTTTGATTCTTCATTGATTCAATGTGGTTAGTTTATGAAATCTTTATATCCAGTATATATTTAAAGCTATTAGAAAATTGTATTCTACATATACAAATCTTATAATTTGTATAATAGTTATCATCCTTGTATTTCCACAATATCTAATGTTTTGGCTCAAAAAATCTAAATACAATAGTCACAATATTTTTATGCTAATAGTATAGTAAAGAGGTAGCTTGTTTGTTCTTTATTAAAGAAAATAAGGAACAACACATTTTTAAGAGGCCTCAGGAACTTGAGTGTAGATAATAGAGCTCTCTGTTAAATTTGAGAAATAGATAATAGTAACAATTAAGATGTTTTTATCTTGTCAGCTTTGAGAAATTGAAGCTAGTATTTAGATGAGGTCTCTGGGAATCTAGAAATCATGTAATAATTTATTTTTCTGCTAATACCAATACATACATCACACCATCTTAAAAACTTTAGAACATTGTGCATCTGCAACAAATCTACTTTGCACTGAAAGTCATTTCATATTAACTTAAATGAAAAGTTGCTTGCACAATGTGATTACTTTTGAAAATAACGTTTATTGTGGTATATAGTGAGAACTATTAATTTAAAATGTTTGCTTTCTTGCCAAAGGGAGAGGAAGATAAAGAAGAAGATACATTTTTGAATGCTTCATAAATGAAGAAATATAAGTAGTTCACAATACATGAAATATTTTTAGCAAACATTATCTTTAACATCTACCCTGGGGATATCACTTTATATGAGCTACCATAGCTAAAATTAAAATACAGACAGCATCAAATGTTGACACAGATGTGGAACAGCCAGAATTCTGAGAGATTGCTCTTTGGCATGTAAAACCCTTTCAGATGATATACTGGTAGTTTCTTATATAAAGGTAAACATCTTTTACCCTAAGACTGTAATTCTACCCTTACCTGTTTACTCAAAAGGAAGGAAGGAATGCCTTGTTTCTGTAAAACTCTAATGTTAAATGTCTTGGAGAAGCCAGAGTCAGTACTCTCCCCCAGTAATTAAAGGCAAGAGTGGCTCGCTAGTCAACTCTGAGGCTTGCTTGAGCAATGTGGGTCATAGTTATGCTGATTTGATTTCCCCAAAGTTCAGCTGCTTCAGTTCTCTGTGCACTAACTTCTCAGCACTACTCTTTCTTTGATATACATATTACACACATGTCTAATTAATACACTTACATTTGATTCTTGTTTTCATACTCTTACAGAAAGTCAATGCTACCTTCTCTGACAGTTCCTCATGTTGATCAGGATTAACAAGTTTAAAAAATGGCAGGTGGAAGGAATTAGTCACTAACCATTTTGCTCTGCAATTCCCCCAATTTCTACATACTCTTGTTTCCCTTTTATTATAAACCAGATTTTATCATACTCTTTGCCTTTGTGTTTGTTTCAAAGCATTTTATTCTTTTATTCCTTTTTATTTTCTTTCCATGCCCATCAATTTCTAATATATTTCAATCTGACATTTCCTCACATTGTGGCTATTTCTTCTCAGCAGTTCCTTTTTCTAAGTCTACTACTAAGTTCTTTACTTTTTAAGATGATCACATTTTCATAAGAGCTGTGGCTTTTCTTCTCCAAGAGCACATTGCAATAAGTATATGAGTGCATAATATTTATTTGGGAATGGTTTCCAGGAAGAATCATTAGGGCATGGGGAACATAGATAAGAGTTAGAGAGAGGATAGAGAGGGACTGAGATGTAATTTTTGTGTCCTCAAAAACAACACAGAGCATTGTTCAGCAATAACCTCACTTAAAGGCTAAGAAAGTTTGTTCCTTATTATTTGAGGGATATTTCCAGGAGTGTTAACTCTCTACCCCACCTGTTGGTTCTCCTAGTCTGACTCATGCATATTTCTGAGCATGAAGACAGAGTCATACTTGATAGAAGGAAGAAACATTTGACATGCACTTCAGAGTGAGAGCTGATGGCTCTAATAGGGTATGGCTAGCATCTACTAAAACGGCCTTTTAAGTTCAACCTTTCATGACTGAATGTTTACCACTTCATAAATCAACAGGTAACATTTTGAAAGGTGCTTGAGGGATGTGGAAATAAAACCAATAGTAGAATGTAAAACACTCAAGTGTGTTTCTCTACTTTTTTTTTTTTAATACAAACACCAGGTTATGTAAAGAAATATGCTGCTACTTATGAATACATGAAAACAGATGTATTAATTATAGAGGTGAATAGAAATTGAAAATAACTATTTTGAATATTATAATACATTTCCAGACCAGTTCAGTTGCTTTCTATATTACCTGCTTTATTCAGTCATTTTGTTCCATTCTTCCTTCCCTCTATCCCTCCCTCCCTCTTTCCCTCCCTCCTTTCCTCTCTTCCTCCCTCCCTCCCTCCTTCTCTTTTTCTCTCTTTTTTTTGGCATGGCCATACTTCAAAAAACCCAGGAAATAATGGTAAATGTCTAAAAGTAAAAACTGTATATACACAATATATCATACTATATCATCTTACACAGTTTAGTATGGCTGTAGTCATACAGAGATGATTATAGCTAGAATCTAGTGAAATTTTGAAACCACTACCCCAAGAAAGATCATTGGACTACTAGATTCTTCCTCCCTCCCTCTCTCCATCTCTCCCTCCCTCCCTTTCTTTTTTTCTTTTTTTGGCATGGCCACAGTTCAAAAATCCCTGAAAAAATGTTAAATGTCTAAAAGTAAAAACTGTTTCAATAGTTTTTTCATTAATACTGCATTAACTATGATATTGTAAGTCAAAATCTTGGGCATTTTTTCCTATACTAAAATCAGACATAAGAGATGATCTAATTAAGTCACATAGAATTGACATAGAATTGAGGCTTCAATGAACTTGTAAAAGCTCCTTTTGAAGAGCTCTGAATGTTTGCTTTACATAGACTGTGCAAAGCTCATGAATCTTTCCTTCTCAGTAGTCCAAATCTCAAATTGAATTAAAGGCCCCACACTAAGAAGACTTAAGTTTTACCAAAGTAAATATGACTAAGACCAATTGCTAAATCTGATAACTATCAGAGATTTGGAGAAGACCGAATAATTTTATATTAGGGGACTGATACATTCAAGTGAAAAAGGACTCAGTTTACAGAAAATCCACATTCAGCATTTTAATCTATGCCTTCCTAGAGTTTGGTATAGCAGATTATAATTCTTTTGTGCTTTAACTGAGGAATTATCCCTTAAATTTCAGTTTCTGCCTGTCATCACTCATTCTTCTATAGTTCTAGGAAGGAGACCTTTCCACTTTTGGAATACATTCAGTTTTGCAACTACTGGTGCATCAATGAAGACCTCGGAGACTCCAGTGATAACCTAACAGCATTCAGAAATGTGGGGGTGCCTGCAATGGATCCAGATCAGCTTTCCAATGGCTACCTAACAGAAAGCACAGCAGTAATGCAACTCAAAGTTACTCAAAAAATACCCCTGATAATCCGAGTTTTCTGAATCTCATCTTTCCAAGCTATTTGCTTCTATACCCCTGTTATCTATGACTTATTGACTGCAGGAAGAAGAAACTGCATCTTCCTTTTCAAGTAGTACAAATATAGTTTTCTAGTTTTTGAATCTTCCATCTTGCTCAAAAAATTATTTTATGTACTCATTTCTGCATCTCCATTTTGTTGATGCCTTCTTCTATGGATGTACCTAATATCTGGCAGTAAGAAAAGAGTGTTCAAGGAGGTGATTGTGCTGGGACAGGATCTCTATACAATTAGTCTCTATTGAACTTAAATATGCCTAAGACTTTTGTAACCAGTGTGATATACTGATAAATGCAAAAACAATGAACTTGGTTTAATTAAGTTTGCAGTCTATTGGAAATACAATTTTTAGTGTTATGTATAGACAAGTATTTCAAAGACAAAAAAAATGTGTATTATATTTTCAACTATGGATGAGATGCTGAACATAGATTTAAAAGAGAGAACCCCAGTTATTTGAAGGGTATGATGAGTAATTTAGATTGAAAATAGCTTTTAAATAAACATTAATATTCAGATGTATTACTTATTGCCTAAAACATAAACACTTAAAATAGGTTGTTCAGTTAAAATTGATCTATACAAAATTAAGCTCTGTTTAATAGACTTTCATGACATATTTTAATATTTTCATGACATATTTTAACATTTCTGTATTTAATCAAAAATTTTTGTGCCTTTTTATAATATATAAGTATATTGATAATTAATAACTGAAGGCATATAAAGCACATATTTTAAGACAAATGTGATTAAGATTGTAAAATGCTACAAGATAATTGTTCCTTCTGTTATTTTTCCCTTAAATGAAATACAACCCATAAAAGATTCCAATCAGTGATAGATTTAATATACATTTTATTTATTAAAATTTAATAGATACAAGTTGGGCACGGTGGCTCATGCCTCCTAGCTTCAGCCTATGAAGTGGCTGAGGCTAGGGATTGCAGTCTGAATCTCGCTCAGGGCAACACAGACCTAGTCCCAAAAAATAGCTGGGCATGGTAGCGCACGCCTGTAATCCCAGCTATGTGGGAAGCTGAGGCGGGGGGGTTGCTGGAGTCTGTGGTAACACAAGCAAGGCGAGCCTGAGGTTCCATGGGCAAAAATAACGATACCTGGTCTCAAAAAAAAAAATTAATAGATACAAACTATTCACGGATACAAATCAATGTTCAGTCACTTTGTATATTCAGGGTGTGATTTTCTTTGGGCATCCAAAGCCCAAATATCCATAATGCTTTCCCTCTTTTTGTCCTTAAATGCTTAAGCATGTATGCTCATATTTAATCATTAATCCAACATGCATTTATGAGTGTCTGCGATATATTATTTGATAAATTGTATACAGAAAGAATGAAAGAGAATGGTTCCAGATTGTCATATGCAGTGACAACTAAGAAATAATATTCACCATCCTAATAATTCTTTCCATGTTTTAAGCTGTATTTTGAGCATTTTAATACACTCAATTCTTTATATGTCCAGTTGCACTCTGAAGTTTTCATGTGAAGGATGCCATTTTGAAAATATTTTTAAAAAGAATGATTTTAATTTAACTACCTAATTTAATGTAACATTAAGAATTAATTGAATTACTATCATATTTGGTTTGGTTTGTTTCCAGATGTCAGGGAACTGAAAGTTCAAAGGATCCAAAGAAACACTATTGTGAGGAAGTCTTTCTCAGCATTCCATCAATTGCATTAAAAAATTATTACTTTCTGATAATATTTTCAAATGTTTTCATGGAACAAAATGTTTCAATGATCACTACAGATACGTCATGAAATTCATTTAGTGAGGAAACTACTCAGTTATTACTATGGCCTCTTTAAAAAAATTGAAACGTTTCTTCATCACATAACTGAAAACTCAATTGTCCATATTATATTAATGGTCTGTAACCAAATATAGAATGATTAAACACACAATTATTTCATATGAGGACTCTATCTTAAATAATAAAATATGAAGATAGCATTTAATATGCCTAACTGATATTAAATAAACCAGTATAACATTGACAAGGTTGTTTGGTAGCTCAGATGAAGTGCATACTCTGAAGAGAGAAAAATAGTCTTTACTATTGTTATTATTATTTAGGGTCTATTTGGAGCATAGCAGGATAATTGATAAAATACAGTGGCATAGAAATGGTCAGTCATTCCTGCTATCTTCTATAGAGAATTTACTCTGAATTCTTAGGGAAGGTCATTTTGAGTACTTAGGGAGTATCACCTACATGGATATATAAATAATTCAAATTGACAATTAAAAATGAATAGAATTACAGGGTTTTTTCTCTAAGTGATTTTTGGTCAATGAAATCCTGAAGTCAACAGAATATTCCTTAAAAATTTCCAAGTTTCCTAGTTATATAGAAATATATAGCTACATTAAATATAATTTCATAAGAGAAAATTCACTTTTACTGCTTTTTTTTCTTAAAAGAGAAGTGGGAAAAACTATATATTACAAGAGTAGAATAAATAAATTAATAGTGATGATATAAATTAACTTATTATTTTAAAATGATATCTTTGGTTGGGAGGTAAGTTAAAGAGGCAAACATAACCAAATACTGATTGCTATGAAGATCTTTGGTTCTGTATACCAAATTAGTTCTTAAAGATGTTTTTATTTCTCAGTTTCTAGGGACAGTATGACTTATGACTTTATCTTTCAGTGTATTTAATAGTCCACGCTCTCATTATCAACAATATTTCTGTGTTTGGGCAGTACATTACAATGGTCATTATATTCACAACAAATAACAAATATTTAGCATAAATTGTTGCTACAGTAATTTTACAAAAAACAAAAGAATGGCATTTTTATTTCATAATAACTAGTTATCAGAGAAAAACAATGCAGGCTAATTTATTTATGTTAATTTATTATTCAGATAAAAATAAAATGAATTACAACAAATTTTTGCAATAATTTATATTTAATTTAAATAGACTCAGAACTTAAAGACTTTAAGAAAGATAATTCATGGATCTGAATAAGAAAAACATTAATAATCCAAAAGTAATATTCAGTCAACATGCACAATGTGTGTGTCTAGTTCATTTGACAAATTTATTGAATATTTTATTTGTATTGTTTATTTTATGTAAATGCATGAGATAAATAGGTATAACCTTTGAAAATAGCAAAAAATTGCACATTTCTACCCTAAAAAATGTTCAATGTAAAAATATTTTAAAATGACAGTATATTTATCAGGCAATAAAGAGTGAGATTGCCATTGCTTAGCAATACCATTAAGGAAGGGTTACTCTCATTCAAACAGCTGAAATATAAACTATATTAAAAGTGCACACTTTAATATTAAACAGTACTGATTAGTAGTAATGGATGTGTTGCTTTCTATTAATGCAGGCATCTTCACCATTTAAATATAGAAGCTACTCAGCCATATCCATGTGTCCATCAAAAGATGGAAATTTAGATCCTTACTATGAACTCCTTCCTAAAATAATTTGCTTTGGAATCAAAATTACATTATTCACAGGCAACTTTGCCTGACATTTCCATTTTTTCTTATTATTAATGGGTATAAATTTTAATATTCCAATTTACATCCTTACTGTTATCATTGATTATTTTTATGATTTTTGTAAGTTGGAGAATCAATGTACAATTTATTTTTCAATTTGTTATTTTTCCTTTTGTGTAGGACTCAAGATATACCAAACACTAACTGTAGAATTATTTTTGATATTTAGAAATAACGAAGAGCTACAATATTGCAAAGTTATTGGCACCACTGTACTGATCTCTCTTTTGAATCTGTTACTACTATATAACACTACTAGAGACTTTATCTCTGGTGCATACACCTGAGCTGGGTGAGTTTGCTTATTCTTACTACTAAAATTTACAGATTTGCTATCATTGGGGAACTTGTTAGTTATGTAGACTCTTAGGCTCCACCTTATAGAAATAAGTCAGACTTTCCAGTTTAACAAGACTATGAGGAGATTTGTGTATACATTGCCCTTGATAAATTTTCCATATGATCACTTCTTTTTGTATTTTGAATGTGAAAGCAATCAGTAACTACTTTTTTATACTTTCCCTGTAAGCACAACTATACAAGTATATGTATACACACATATATATGCACAATTGAGCTCACCTTTGTGAGTGCAACAAATCAAATCAGATCATTGAGTACATTATGTTTTATGGTGACAGACAATAAAATCTTATTTAAAAAATGCAAGATCCTTCTGACCTCTCCAACCATGCCAGTTCTCTTAATATAATTATAATGAGTTATGTACTTTAGATCTCAGGTATGAAGACAATCAGAGCTGTGTGAACAGCTCTGGACATTGTTATGGAGTAACATTCAGTGTCAAGAAACTGAATCTCAATTCTCCAATCTGTGGAAGAGAGATACAATTCATAAACTGTATATATATATATATATATATATATATATACACTCTTTGCCTTTTGATTAAAATATATTAGAATTCTTTCTGTTGTAGGTATGAAATTTCCAGTCAAATTAACTCATGTGACTGAATAAACTGTTGTCTTATTTTTTCTTGTTTATTTTGCTCATTTGTCCAAGATTGTCTGCTTGTAAAACATTTTTTCACTTTTTCTCCCTTGCACTCTTTCCCTCAACCTTCCCTATTTCCTTTCTACCTTCCTTCTTTCTCACTCAGTTCTACCTATTACCTATTTATCTTTCTCAATTCTTCATTCCTACTGACTTAGTTCTCAGGTGAGGATTCTAACATTGGGTACACAGATGGCAAGCTTGTCTAGTTTAAAAACTTTAATCCCATTAAGAACCCCTATCAGAATACTTTGTGGAACTGGTACCAACAATTAAATGTAAATACCAGAAAATAAAGACTTCACAAGCTGGGTGTGCTGGTGCGGGATCGTAATCCCAGTTACCTGAGAGGCTGACTAAGGATCACTTGAGTTTGCAAGTTTGAGACAACCCTAGGCAACATTGTGAGACCTAGTCTCTAAAGAATAAGAAAATGAAGAAAATAAAGACAACAGTGGGTCCAGAAATATGCTTATTGTGAAAAATAATTAGGGTATTTCTGAAACCACAGGAGGCTAGCTTGCAGTCATATTCAAGAAAAATGCAAGATGACATCCAAGAGAGCAAAGATTCAGAGAATTTGTAAGATGACTGAGCTGTAGCAAGAATTAAGTATAAAGTGGTAAATAACTTTAGTTCATGAGGCCATGCTGGCCTCATTGGTAAGAGTTGCTGCAAAATTCATTCACTCTAAAGCTGAGAATTTTTGTCTTATTCTTACTTCTCCTGAGTCATTTTGGCTTCACACTTCTAGTGTTAAATGATGTGTGACTCATGGTAAACTTCTCCTCACATATACAAATATGTGGACCTCCTACAATTGCATGCAGATCAGGCCTAAGTATCTGATACTTCCAAAAGGATAATCTTGGATGATCTTTCTCCTTGTTACTAGCCTGCAACTTTCTCATTCCCAGACCTAGAAAAAAATATGCTATTCACTGAATGTGCTTAGAGGAATAAGATGAAAAGTTTATTTACAATGGGGAAGTAGATGTAACTTGGTTTGAACACATCAAATCATTCCTTTGGAGTGAGCATGTCTTAATAAAGAATGAATGAATGATTGAGAGGCCATAGTTAAATTGAATTGCATCCCAATTATCATGGTGCTGTGTCCTAGGAAGTCTCGGTGCTATCTGATGTTTTTTTTTTATATTACAGATATGAATGTCTGCATTTGAGGTTTGTGAAATGTATTATAGGTGCATCAATTATAGACATATACTGAATAAAATGTATTTTTAACTAAAATTTTATTATAATTTTAAGTTTTCAGCAAAATAAGCAGAAAATACTTCCCTTATCTACTACTCACCCCCACCATATTCCCTATCATCAAATCCTGCATGAGACTAATATAATCATTGAACCTACATTATTCTATATCATTCAAAATCTGTAGTTTATATTAGGGATCAGTCTTCATGTTGTACATTTCATAGGCTTTTACAGTCCAATAATTACATGTATTCAACATAAAATGTCATACTTAAATTTCACTTTAAAACCCCCTGTACTCAACCTACTCAACACTCCCTTCATTCTAACCCTTAACAGTCACTGATCTTTTTATTGTCCCCATAACTTTCCCTTTCCCATATAGTATGCACTTGGCATCTTAAAATATGTAACCTTTTTAGATTAGTTTCTATCCACAATTTGAATTTAAGTTTCCTCTATGTCTTTTCATGACTCGAGAGCTCATTTTTAGCACTGAATAATATTCAATTGTCTGGATATATCAGAAAATTGTTATAGTATTCACCTATTAAAGGTCCTCTTGATTGCATAACAATATGATTGTAAAATATATTCTAGCTCTAATATTTCATGATTTATATGTAGATCAACAAGATCCATAGAATATAATTTCAAAAATATAACTCCAAGATCTTAAAATTATGATTCTAGAACAATCTATTCTTTTAATTAGGACTCCTACAGTTTAAAAACAATTGTCTATGTTACACACTGCACACTAATATGCAATTCTTGTGTATTTTAATATTTTTGCTTTATAAAGAAAGCAAATAAAATGACTTTTACTCTCAATTGTATTTTCTCCTGATGACAAATTTGAGAAGTATCTACAAATCTCCAAGGAATATTTGAAGTATTTCCCATGTCCTTGTCTGTAACTAAGAAAGTGGGATGGAATTTTTCCTCTAAGTTAACATCTTTTACAGATACAAGGGGTACAGAAACAAGTTTTATCTTTTATGACCTTTTGGGTCACATCAGGGAAATGATCTAAAAATAATTATTTAGTAGTGAAAAGTGTCAACACCACCAAAATCATGACAGAAGAATTAACTTGCTTTATTCCTGAGAGGATCATCTAACCGTTAATGCAAATAAATAATCTAATCTTTCATCTTAAAGAAATGAACTGTACATGCATAGATTTCTTAGTTTTGGGATAAAATTGGAGTACCCCTTCAATATCAGATGCCAACACAGACATCACAATGGAGACACAGATGAAAGTGATGCTTTCTTGAACAGAAGAGAAATATAAAGAAAAAAACATGGAGTTGGTAGTCACAGGTGATGAGCAAAGTCATCAGGGCTGCTGATCAGCAAGGGGCTTGGAGAAGAGAGAGTTCAATGTCCATTGTCTAGTACAGACACACATGGTCAGTGAACAACATACCTTAAATAAGATAATAATCTTATTTAAGACCCAAATAATGAATGATTTATTACCTTCTTATTTCTACAACACCATGCGAACTCTATTTTCTATCCTTTTCAAAGAAAGGTTTGGAGTTCTAACAGATCATAGACCATGACAGGAATGAAAAAAATCAACCAATTCTGCTGCAGACATCAGGAAAGAAGAATAAAGCCCTGAAAAGGCATTTGACACCTAGATGAGACCAAAACAGAGTATGAATTGAACCACAAGCGACCACACTGTAAAACCAACTAAAGTGATTACCTACCACAGAGCTACACCTACAGTGACCCATGGGGCAGGGAAGTAAACCTCTGATCCAGTATGTGCTCCCTACCAATAGAACAACCCCTTTCCCCAAAGAGCAAGGAAAGCCACAAAGGCGTTATGGCCCCAGAATAACTGCTAACTGGAGGAAAGGAAAGGAGTTTGTCTCACTGGAATTTGTCTCCATTAAGGGATCTCTCTACCATGAATGACTAGGAGTTGGGAGCCCAACCCCAGATGATAGAACTATAAGGTTTAAAAACAGCAACATGGAACAAATGCCAGAATAGAGGAGAAAGCCAACATGAACAAGATGGAATGAACCCCTGTGTGATCACATAGGTCTGGAGAAAAGGAAACAGTCACAGGAAATTTCACAGCCAAGGAGTCAGGAGAGCAGCACAACACAACTGAAACCAATTGACCAACAAGAAGTTTCAGACCTGACTGGACTAACTACTTGCTACAAAGGTACCCAGGCTGCAAAGTCCCAGGAAAAAGACATTGTACCAGTAAAGAGAAGAGACCAACAGACCAAACACTTGCAACAAAAGGGAGGTAGGAACTACTAGAGGAGGTGTGGGAGAAGGGAAAAATAATGGGTCATAACTACACAAATATGACTGAATCTGTACCAGGAAAATAAAATTTTAAAAAGTGAGGAAATAAAAATAAAATAATTGGTATGTGGAAAGACTGATCAGGATGGGGAAATACATAATAAACTGTGGTAGATGATAGTGGGTACTTTGGCAATGGGCGTATATCGTGACTACACCTGAAGGGGGAAATGCCATACTTCCAAAATACTAACAATTATATATATATATATATATATATATATATATACGTACTATATATATATAGTATATATATATATATATAGTATGCCAATGAAATATTAATGGAAAATAAAAGAATTAACTTTGAAGGGGCACATAAATCTAAAACTCAAGGACTTAATTTCTTATTCTTCTAGGTTACCTACTTGGATAGTCTAACAGATATCTGGGGTCAGATTCCACTTTTGTTCTTTAAATTTATCACCCTTAGAAGTTTCATTCAGATTTCATTATTATTTTACTATAAAATACTCTTTTTACTTAATCAAATTCAAATGTGAAGAACATTCATTGACTTCAGGGAGCAAATAACAGATTGTAGATCTTAATTTGAAACTTTAATACCAATGATTGGTATATTTTTTTTCAGAAATATTAGTAGATAAGAGGAAAAAATAAATCTCTTCTATTTCAATATAAAGAAATATGTTTGTTAATCTTGCCTATGCTTTAATTACCATTGTTTTTCTAAGACTTATCAGTAAGAATCTGTCAAATAGGCAACTGATGAATATTGGATAAAGCAGGTATCAATAAATATGTCATAGAGATTAAGGGAAGCCAAGAAACTTTGAAACAAAATTATCTAACTGTTATGAGAGGATGACAAATACATTCAGAACTATCAAAGTCTCAAAAATTATTCCTCCATAAACCTCTATCTTTGCATAAAAGAAAATTTTTAAAAAATGGAGAGCTCATACAAAGGCACATCAAAAGTTAATAGATTCACTTGTCTCTTCTTCTTGGATTCATTATTCCAATGTTTTGCCTTAAGCAGAAATTAAATAGTACTCTAGTTACACAGAAAATTTCAGCCTAGTGTTCAAGTCTCTTGTGTTCTTTTCTCCAGTATTTGCTTCCCCCTTATCTGCTTCATCTCTTTCTTATCTAAGTAGTCTCACTCTCCTTATCAGAGTATTTGGACACTGTTACTTGACATGTAATTTACATCACTGAAAGCCTAGAGTTACACTAAATCAACCTTTCCTCCCCATCTGATAGATAAGAACTACCAATCAGGATAAGGCTTTAGTTCTTTACTTGTACTATTAAAGTTTACATATAATCACTAACTCCAAATAAGTTATTATATTTGCATATTAGCTGTTACAAATGAAATGCTTTGTTGAGGTATTTCTGGGTATCTGAGTTCCTAACTCTGCTTTGAGAACTGAATTAAATCTTTTGATTCTCTCCAGAGTAGAAACATGACTGTGGAACCATATATTACAGAACTTTGCTGTTTGTATGAATAGAATTCTTATAAATACAATGTTATCTCTTCATCAAAATACTTTCTTTTTAAAGGAGAACTTTCCTAATTCAACTACATGACAGTGGTTTTAGTTCAATTAGTCTAAAATTAAACAATAACTCTAGGAGTAAAATTATATGACACAAGAACCATGAAGTTTAGACTCTAGACACAGCATACATGCTTAAAGTGCTCATTCATAACTTATATATCATATTCTTTAAATTATTATTTTAAACCTTGTCTAATCACAAAAGTTACAGTTGTCATTTTAAAAACTAGTTGTTCTTTCATTTATTGAGAGAATATATTTTAAAGTCAAATCAATGAAGTGCAAAAGGTAATTGCCTATCACATCTGACACCTGGCTGCAGGGCTGACTTCATGGGTATGTAACTTGTCAATCACACAAAGCTTGCATGTAGAAGGACCTGGTGCTTAGTTTAATGCTCTGGAGTCACCATCTTGAAATTCTTATTAATTTCTGAACACAGAATCTTGGATTTTTATTTTGCACTAGGCTCCAAAATTATGTAGGCAGCCCTGTTTTACTGTAAGTTCATAAATAGAATTTCACTGAAAGCCAGTATGTGAAAAATAGTGACAGCCACTTGGGTTTTGATTAATATTTTGCAAAGGTGCATGTTTCTTTTCACAATATGCAATACAGTCTTGAAACTATAAGTACGTCTTAACTCTCTGGTGAATAAATCATGATGAAGTGGACCAGGTTTAAAACCCAATGAGATAGATGACCACACCGATGAGAGTGGATAGAGATGATGATAGATAGATAGATAGATAGATAGATAGATAGATAGATAGATAGATAGATAGATAGATAGATAGATAGATAGATAGATTTGTTAATGAGAGAATTACAAGAGCACTGAGAAATTATATCATGGAAATTATCTTAAACAAATGAATAGTTACTGGAAGTTAGAAAGATTAGTTAGCTTTTTGACTTATTACCATTCAGTGTGAAGACATTTTAGTTGTGATAAGAAACCCAAATTTTATATCTATTTTCATCAATTCTATAAATTTAAGAAAAGTAACTTTTAAAATTTAACCAGCTAATATTTTCCACTTTCTTCAGATATTCTGCATGACTAAAGAATAGTTTTTAACTTTTACTCAGAAAAACAGAATCATGCTGATTGGATGTCAGAAGAATCATAACTTGGCAGAAAGGTAGTGGTCAAGTAAGAACAATAGTATGATGCCAGAAACACTGAACTTGATTTTGGCTTTAAAATTATGACTTCATTTTAAGTAGAAATCTTTGAGAATGTTTTTCCAGATCATATAATCCTGCCCTACCTGTCTACCAAGGCAACCTGTGCTTTCTATGAGGGTCATAAGTGATTAACCCACATCTGGACCAGGCAAGGTAAATAAGAGTCACTCTTCCCAGAATCTGTAGTTGATAGAGAGACAATCTGATAGAGGGAGAGAGAATTTCATCACATGAGTACATAGTTTAGCTGCTGCAGTATAAGGTTTTTCCATCATTGACTTCACTCAGAAAAAGCAACAGATGCTCTCAAAAAATAACAGAAAGAAACAGATGAGCATGGAGGAGTGCAAACAAGAATGGAAAAAAATTATGCAAGTACCTGGTTTCATGCCTTCCTGAGACAGGTGTAACCCCAATTCTTATTTCCTGTATTCCAAGAAGTCATAAATTACCATACACATTCACTCCCTATGGTGAAAAAGAATGACAATAGCGTACATCATTTGTATAACATATATGATGTCAGAAAGATTAAAATGTGTAACTAATTTGGAAGAAATTCTTGGCTATCTTCGCTACTTGTCTCCTTAAATTGATATCTAATGCTTGAAAGTACTCCTGAGTGCATCACTTAATTCTTTCTTTCTAAAATGTCCACAGATTCTCCCCCTTGCAGAAAGAAAAGTCAGAATTAGGGCAAGATTAAGAAAACAACTAAATAAATAAAGCAATTCCATTCAGAGATTTAAAAGCGTATTAGCAGTTTTTCTTAGTTAGCACTAGTTTCAAGTACATTGAATTACCTGTCATTCTATCATTCATTCACAGTGTTCAATATTTAATGAGGCAGAGTGCAATGGCTAAGACCATGAATTCTGGGTCAGTTTGTCTAGGATCGGTTTCTTAACTACAGTGGAACCCTAAACAATAGCTGAATCTTCCCAACTTTTAGTTTTGTCATTTATTAAATAAGGATAATAATATATAATTGACAAAACTTATAAAAACATACATATTTAAAGTTTCCTTAAAAATAATGCTATATAATTATTTTATAAGTAGATTGAAAATAAAAATTTTAATTGCAATCTATAAGTTTAAGTGAACTTCTCAAATAGTATAGGTTATTAATGCAAAGGAAAATAAAACTAGATCATAGTACATCTAAAAATTCATATATGATTTTAAAAAGCATCAAAGCTAATAGGAAAAGAGGAGCTATGAGATACTCTATATATTTTATAGATAATTAAGCTATGGAAAAAGAAAATATGATAACAAGGCATTAGCTTACACTGCACATTAAAATAAATTACAGTGAAATAGTTAAATGTAAATTAAGAAGTCTAAAAGAATAAATACACAAACAAATATGTAACAAATTTCTGGAGAATTACTGTCCATGAAGAAAAAGAAAAGAAACACTCCATAAAAAGAATAAAAAAGATCGTTGTTTTTATGAGCACAATCTTGACAATTTCAAATACTGAAAACATTTTCAAATATAATTAAAATGAGATTATTAAACCAAGAAAAACATTTTTGAACTTAAGAGAGTGAATATTCCCAATGTTAAAAAATACAAACCAAGTCACGTTAAAAAATATGAAGTAGATCATATTAATGAGAACGTTTGGGTTGCTTGTTGCATAAACAAGATTCTATCCAAAAAATAGGTGTTGGTTCTTATTGGAGAAATCTAAATGGTATATATAGATAAAGCAGAATTAGATCCAAGGTTACTAAAAAATTATAGAGTAATTTCTCTCTTCCCATCTTTTAGTTCTACTGGCTTCTGTTTGACTTGATTCTCAAATGTATTTTCTCAACATGCAGGATTATGTCAGTAATCTAGGCCTAGACTGACCCAAATCCCTGCTCACTTTGGAGCTTAATAACAGAGCAGGGAAGACCATCCTTCTTTGAATAGACAGGAACCAATTCAAAGACAGAGATTCTGGCTGCATCTACTTGAAACGTATGGTTATTTGGTGGGGATGTCAGGACTAGGATAGGGAACAGGCAGAGCCTACTGGGAATAAGCGACTAATTATATTAACTCAGGAAAATTCCCCAAGAAAAATTAATGTGATGCACAATTGAAAATTACATCTTCACTAAAGTATAAACAGGTAATCAACCAACAAACTGCATATGGGTTGTATTCGTGGAAGAAATAAAATTCGTTATATAAGATAAAGGTAAACTATAAAGCAATAATACAATCTCATTTGTGATTTTTTCTAGGTCGCTGGTGGTGGGGAGATGCGGGAAGAGGTCAGGGAAGGAAGGTGGTGGTTGAACCCTGGGGAATACAAAGATGTGAAATATGTATATAAATACATTATAAAATAAGTAAATGTGAAATATATATAAATATATTATTAAATAAGTAAATGAATAAAATAAAAAATACCGTTCAGGCTCATAATGATTAGTGAGAAAGTTAATTAAGTCACACATACATAAAAATAGGACAGAAATACAAAGTAAAGATATTTTTGAAAGCAAGAAAACAATAAATTAAACAGGATAATGATTACTTCTGAAATAAGATAAAGGAACACACAAGAGAATTCAAAAGTGATGTCTATCTTTAAACTTTGGGGTATGAAACTGCTTTTTTGGTCATTATTGTTTTTATATACATTCTGCTGAATGTGCCCAATATTAAATAAGAAAAATAAATACAATTAAAAAATACCATCTCATTTAAACATGTTGACATAGAAAAGGATGTTGTAGACTGCTCAGTGGCACTGATGAAAGACAGGAGGTTGTAGAAACCTGTGACATTCACATTGTCATGATGTTAATGAGCATTAAACATATTTGTATTTTATTATCCATGTCTAATAATCCTTTCTAGAAATATAATCAGAGAGTAAAAACATATACAGAGGTGTTTTTTTTCATATTGTTAGTTCTAAGAGGAAAACATAATAGTCAGGAAAAACTTATAATTAAGAAAAAAATAAAATTATATGTACATATACAATCAGATATTAGGCATCATTCAAATTTTTGTTTTTGCAATTTCTCATGTAAATAGAATACACTAATATTAATCAATTTTCTCTGGGTTATAGAAGTTTATTTTGATTTTGTTATATTAAAGTATTCTCTTTCCTTGACTTGATTTGCTAATAAAAGGAACCATAAATGCTTACAAAATTTTGCTTGAATACAAAAGGCACTTTATATCATGATATGTATCAGTGATTGGCAGTGAGACCTACTAGTTTACCTTTAATACTCCATTTACATTTCAAAAGTAATATGTATACATACATAGTTTTATATATGTTATGAATGTATATAGTGTGCTCTATATATATCATGCATACAAATATATATGTTTATATACATACAGATAAACATATATAATGTTCAATTTCCCATTAAATATTTAAAAATACTGACAGCCTGATTTGTATTCAGTATGTTATGATGAGAAGACTTAGAAAAATATGCAGAGAAATTACTTTCAAATTCTATTTTTCCCAATATTTTAAGAATGGAATTATTTTTCTCTTAGTTAATATGTTTCTATGGGAGTATAATTTTGCAATATTTGAATATACACCTTAAGGAATATAATATATATGTACTAATGAAATACATACAGCAAATGAATGTCTCAAAGAGGCATTCAGATTGACTATAAAATAAATACACATTGCAGCAATCATGATATAATATTGCTTAATTTTCACATTATAAGAATGTTACACTAGTAACAGTTTTTACCAGATTGCAATATGCTTGCCATGAAAATTCCTGCTTCTCCATGCAGGAAGGAAATATAAATTAATAAAAAATAACTTCGTGTTCATAAGACCTCTGAGCACAGAGTGGCCAATGCTTTGAGAAACATAACAAATTTAGTTTGAGAATATCTAAATAATCAGAAGAGTTAAATTAGCACAGCTGTACTTAAGGGAATCAGTCATTTCTATTCAAATGGCAGATGACCTTCCTTTAAAAATAAAAGTCATAAACAACAAAAAATAATGGAGCCAGTAATGAAAGGGACATTATATTGTTAAAGGAAATGATTAGACCATTTTCAGATGAGCGGCTGAAGCCCCACTTGTGCTCAGGTGACTGGCTCTTCCACCTGGGCATGTGTGCATTCAATCCTGCATCAGTGCAGAGCCATCTTTTTCTAACTTAAGTATCATTTAGAAAAAGCAAAATAGGAAGCAATGTACAATTCTAGAACTCGAAAGGACCTGCAAAGATAGTGTCACTAAGTTTTCTCGGTCCCAAAGAAACCACTTCAGGAACTGGGGTGTAGAGCGTGAGCCCTGGTTAACATATTGTGCTTGGTCTCATGCCTTGGCATCACAGGATAATTTATGGGTGCATCCCAGGAGGCTTTTTGTATAGTCTCTGTTCATTTTGAGCATGAAAATGTCCCCTTAATGTTTACTGGGTTGTTTCCTTTTACCTGCCAAATGATTTCATGTGAAATAATCTCCTATGCAACTGAAATAATAAATAATCTATAGATGCAAAAGAAACTTCCCTGTGGGAAGCTAGAGACAGAGCAATCACTCATGCCAATCTTTTTGCTCTCCTTCAGTGCATTTCCTCAGCATGTTTTAAAGGTTGATTACACCGCTCCATGAGGTTGTCTGTCTTTGACTGATAAAGGAGTTACCAAAGAGGAAATCCCCACCGTCTCCAGCATTCTTCATTAAAAAGTGCCCCCTTCTCTTTAAATTTTATGTCAGAAAGATCAGAAATATCCAGATGATCAAAAGGCAAAATAATTCTTCACCCAGCTGCCCCACCCCACCAGTATATTACTGCTTATTTAGTGGGGAAACACTGATTTGGATTTTGTTTTAAATACCACATTTTATGTCTTGCTTATAAACTGCTTTTTAAAAATCCACAAATATTTGTGGTATAGTATTAATAATTTTAATAGAAGATATTTGCCAGTGCAGCAGAAGTTTGATGTTGTTCAAACCCTAAACTTTTTAAGAATGCCCCACCATGGAGACAACACGACCATCCCAGAATGCTCTGCTTCTAATGAGGACACAGGTGGGAAGATCATTCTGTTTCTTAGAAAGAATCATGACTGTGGAGACCTAGTAAGTTCTCTATATCTGATCCTGACAGTTCTTGTAAATAGAAAATAAGAAGCTTTTTGTGGTCCTCCAAGATACTTAAAGTCCTAGTCGTGGCGCGTTGCCCAAGTGGTTCCCAAAGGATGCACGGCCAGCCAGGAACATTCAGCATTTCCAGCATCGCTCAGCCTCCGCAGCTTGGCGCTGCTGTACTTCAGACCCTGGAACTGCTTGTGACCACAGTAGATTTTCCTGCCAGATTATAAATGAGGCTATATCTTCTCTCCCTGGATTCCTGGCCTTTCCCCATCAGTTATGCTTTCCTGACCACACAGCTTATGTCTTGAAGTTTAAATTTTGATTTTAAACATCTAATTAGGCTTTCCCTGTCTCAGCATGTTGGTCTGAGTCCCCCCTATCAGATGGAGTGCACTTTCCAAGTTCCTACTCCCTGTGTGATCTGTGTGCCAGTGATTGCCAAGGAAAAAGAAATAACAATCAGAATTGTTAGAATTCTTGAAAAGTGCAAAAATGAATACTGGTGTCTACCCTACTGAGGAATAGGGTCACTTCAAAAGAAGTTATCTTTTAGCAACACTTTTATGTGAAATTAAATCCTAGATAAACTCACATTATATGAGATGTAAGCAGAAATGAGGTTAAAAATCAATGGATTCTTAGTATCCCTGTGAAAACTACTGCAGTAAGAAAAGAATGGGCTTGTCTGTGGATCTGACTGTTGTCAAGTAAGTTCCAGGTCAGGAATCACTTAGTCACCTGATCACAGGGAGTGTGAATTTCATGAAAAGCACCAAAGTCCTGTATGTAATACATACAGAAAGGGATTAAGGATTGCTGAATGTCCTGATTTTTTGGAAATAATATCATTTTATATGAACTATCCCGATAATAAATGCTGATATTGAATTGATTAAAACTTACAGTAATACTAACCAATAAAAACATCTACAAATCAGATCTGTTCTTCAAGCCATCAATTTTCAATTCTCATAGATTACAACAGATTGTTTCTAAAGTCTTGATTCATTAAAATGATTTTATCTTCATCTATTAGTGTTAGTATTCGCATGTTGATTTTAAGAACATCATCACCTCTAACCACTCTCATAGCTACAGCCCTATTCTCTCCATAGCCTCTCACTGACTAGAGTTAATATATCTCTCACTTGTGGTCCTGAGTCCAGCTTTCCACCCATGCTCTCTTAATGCATTTTCCACATACCACAGTGATTTTTCTCTAAATGTAATCTTGTCACATTTTGCTACACTCTCTCCCATGACTGACCATCATGTTTGGACTAAAACCCAAATGCTTTAACACAGCTAATAGTTCACCATTAATCTTCCTGAGTCACCTCTTAGAGAAGCCTCCCTAACTCCCAGGGTTTCACCTGATGGCTCTTAATCTCAGCACATTCTGGTCTTTCTTTGGCTCCTTGCAAACGTTGTGCTCATTTTGCTTTATTTTGGAAGTTGGCTTAATTGACTCCTATTTGTGGATGACACATCCTTCAGTCTGATTTGCTTCATTTTATTTGAGTTTGTACATTTGTGAAATCTTCCCTGATATCTTTACCTAAAATAAGCCAATAACTCACCCTTCCATGTTCTTTCTAGTTTTCTTCTTGCTTTTACTTATCACTACCTGAAAGTGCTTTCTGTCCATCTACTTGTTTTCCAGATCCTTCAGCAGACTGTAAGCAGGATGAGGACAGAAACTTTATTGATGCTTTTATTATTATCTATATAATATCCAAAACCCTGCCTATCACATAGCAAATTGGTTTTTATGGCAAACTATAATACATTGAACCATACACAATCCTTACCTTGAGAGTCCTGTCTTGTGAAAAGACAGAGTGGAGAGACTAATTTAAACATTTCCTATGCAAGACTAAAATAAAATAGAGGTTGAAATAAACTGCTGGGGGAACACTGAGGAAAAAGGTAACTGGGTCTTGAAAAATCAAGGATATTATTATAGGAAAATCTTTAATAGTGAACAGAAAATCTTGAACAGTCTAAATAGAATCCACAGTTTGAAAGGTAATAAAACGGTCATTCCAGAAAGAGGGAATGAAGATCCAAAACATAGAAGAGCAAGGATCAGGAAGAACTGAGCTGATTGTCTGAAGAAGCATAATGGGGAATCACAGAGGTAGGAGATTAGAAAGACCTTCAAGAATTTAGATAGTAGAGTCTAAGGAATTTTGATGTGTTAAAAAAAAAGACAACAATATAATCAGTGTATACCAGTAAAATGGAAAAATTAAGTTCTGAATTGGTGAAGGAAAACCAAGTACCATATTTATAGCACTGCTTCTAAGTTTTGAACAGCAAAAGAGATGAATCTGTTGAGGAAATAAATTATGGGCCATCATTAAGGTTAAAATTTTGGGAAACTGATACAATAATAAGGTATCTTGGTTGGGGAAAGGTTTAGGAGATATTTTCATTTTCCAAGAATTGATACTCTTTGGTTCACGGTTTCTGATCAAACCAAAAACTGCTGAGTTACTAGTATTTCTAAATAAGTGTTCTCCTTTCCTGTTCCAAGCTCATGTCACTTTTGCTCCTGTATCCTGTACAAATATGGAACACACCATGAGCTATGGAGCTGTCCACTGTGATGTGACATGTAAACATGGAGTTAGAAAAGAGGAAGAAAAGACCAAAAGCAGAAGGGTTAAAAAGCCATGACTAGTTGCTTGTGCTGAACATTTCATTAGTGGCTTTTAGTGAATACAATTCTATATGTTGTTAAAATTTTTATTAAGTTGTAAAATCAGCTTATGTTCTAGATGCTTGGAATACATGTTGAGCATGCCAGATATGACTGCTTCCCTCTAGAAGCTTAGAGTGTAATGGAGATGCTTAGTCACTGCTTCAAAATTAATAATTTGAAATTATGACTCATTTATGTGGGCCAGCTCATACTTTGATCATTACATGTATTTATACAAAGTTAATTTGACAAAAAGGTATGTTATATTTTGAGCAGCTATCTTAATGTTTCGAGTAAATTCTTCCAGAAGATTCCTTCCCCTCATTCATCTCCTCCTCCCCAACATATGCACACACAAATGTTCAACTGGACTCAGAGAAGCAGAGATAAGATCAACTACTCATGGACAGATCTGAAATGTCTCCAACCTTTTGATTCTGAAAGTTTGTGCTGATATTAAAAATTAAAGAAAAAAGTCCCACAAATTTCCTTAGAGAAATGAAACTTTCCCATGAACCACACATATAATTTTACTCTTTTATGTACAAGTGTAGATATAAGACTGCTTGAAAATTTCCAAATAACTGGAGTTGGAAGTACTGCAGATATTCTATAAGGATTATTTGGTCTAAAATTCAATGATATCTTACAATTTTTTAAATGTTTATGAAGTACTGAATTGAAGAAATTTTGCAAATTGACTACCTTATCAAGGCTGTTTTGAAGTCTTTTTAAGCTCATTCTGGGCCAGAACTGCATTGCAGCAGAGGAAAAGTTTAATTATATTGGATTTATTTCTAGCAGGGAATATATTTCAGTTCATAATTTTAATATGTAGGACACAAACATTTATTAACTAAGTTTAAACTATTTGGGGAGTAGAATAGTGATTTGAGCATCTGATAACAGAAATGTTAAGGGTGTAAAATTTGCATTGGATAACTTCTAGACATATCTTCAGTTTCTTCAAAGTTACTTTTATTTTCCCTTTCTATAGATGTATTTTATTTTTTTAATTGAAATCTCAGTGACTTACATGCTTCTATTTAATTTAGAGTCCCCCCTCAGGTATAGTTACTATAACACACTCATTATAAAAGAAATTATAGTCTTTCATCATAGTCCACTGTGCCCTCTTCCCACCCTTTTCTTACCCTTTTTCAACATCTTCTTATACCATAGACCACAGCTCTATGGTCATCTTTACAGAGCTGGCTTCAAAGTTTGTCTTTGCCTTACTCTTTGTTTTGTTATTCTATAAAAGTAAAATAATACAGAAGGAGAAAGATAAATACTGAATGGCATCACCTATGTGTTCATTTAAGCAGTGATTACTGAGTTACTAGCTAAATAGGAAGATAAGAAGTTAGAGCCCTAAATAATTTTTAGAGCATAATAACTTCAATAATAGCATTCACCATTGTTCAATAGGAAAGAGTAAAATCCATTAGATTTCCTTCCAGAAATCCATGTAATTAATTTTTTAACCTTTGTGGAAGATACATTTTTATTTTTAATAACACTTACTTGAAATTTATAATATGTAACCCATTCTAAACAATCTACTTTTACCTGATCCCACATCTGGTATCTATCTCCCAAGACTCCCTTTGTTATCCTCACATTTCATCAACTCTACACTTGAACTCCATCTGAGAAATCCCAAGCCACACCTGTGTCATCACTTTGAGAAGAATGGATGGTCCCAGAACCTAGGTCAGTCATGTAATAAAATGTGCATCTTGGTAGAAGATTAAGAATTCACTTTGGGAATAATAAGTTATGTCAAGAAAACTTTTCCTCTAAAATACTGTCAACACTCAAAGCACCTCAAGTTTCTTACACTCTCTTGAATTAATGCTATCGAATTGATAATCCCAACAATAATCACTTTTGCTCTTGCTATTTCTTGTGTTCTATGGGGGCTTGTCAGGGGAAGAAGTGATCATTTATATAGTGGAATATTCATGTGTGTGTGTTTGTGTGCATCTGTGTAATTGTGTGTGTTATAAATATATTTAACCAAAAACAGTTCACAATAGCAAATCTAGCCAAAAGATTATGAACAAATCCACAATCTTTTCCTCCTTACCTATGCTCATTAAATTTCTTTTTGTGTTTCTTTTCTACTTAAAAATGCAATATTGTACTCTTTTTATTTTAGCCTGGAGCCTTGGTTCACAAAGAAAGCATAAAATATAAACAAGAAGAACTGATTGTGGAGACTACTGATCCATAAAACTGCATTGCAAAAGTTCTTAGTCATTCAAGTTTTATTTAAAGAAAAATATTATTCTCATGGAAGTCTTTGTTTTAGGAAGGGATTCTAGAAAGAAAGAAAAAAAACATAGGAATGGCCTAAATTTAGACTTTGGTGAAGGAAATGTGACTTATTTCTATCATTTAAATCTAAAAATCAAAAACGTTTAAATGGCTGATTTCCAAAGAAACTTTCCTTCTAATAGCTTACATTTGAAATACATTTTTGATCATGGAAATGTACATATGTCTTTATATTGGATCATTACTTGATTTGATGTTGGATTCTTATTCAGAAAAACAATTCTCATTTATAATAATTCCCTTGGGGAGACTGTGATCTGTTCTGTGCTTATCTGCTGCACAATATAATCTTCACTTGCACATTTGGTTAATATGGTTGGAAAGTCTATGAAAGCCTTTAAAGTAATTTTATCTAAATCTTAGGACCAATGGTAATAGACAAGCTGGAGTTAGGTATATGAAGTTAGGATTAGGAGTTAGGAGCGATCTACTTACCAGGAGATCACTTAAGTGACTAATGAATAACAATAAAGGATTTAAGTAAGGTAAAGCAAGGTAACTTCTAATGTGTAGTAGCCAACACATAAACATGAAGGATTAAGAAATACGGAGATTTCAGGAAAGAAGAAACTCCATAAAAGGATAATTATGACACCATGATAAGTATAGTAATTAATAACAATAAGAAGTTATTCTGTAGAGTCAGGTAAATAAATACTGTAGGATATGCAGTCTTTGTCTATGGTTATAGCAAAGAAGCAGCCATGGGCTGATGATACATGGAAAAGAATGGACATAATTGAGTTTTAATAAAACATTTATGAATACTGAATTTTGACTTTCATATAACTTTATTCTTCTTCCAATTATTTGTCATTAAAAAAGTGAAGATCTATTATAATTGGGTGGACAACACAAAAACAGTGGTCCAGATTTAGCCTGTCAAGTATTTTTGGCAAGCCCTGATAAAAACATAAAAGTCAAATCAGGGATTTTTGAAATATAAATGAGGTTTTAATATGCTAATTTTAGTAAATTACTGACAGCAAAAATTTTATATTTTGAATATTGTTTTGTTGCTTTCAGTCATATACTGCAATTCAAACTAGTTCACCAAAGTTTTTAGTGAAGATTAGTTTAACATAGGGAGGTCAACTGTAATAAGCAATATATTGTTTGTAGGGTTTAGTTTACCTCTATTATTTGAGCACATTCTATTTTCTTATTTTAAAAAAATTGCTAACATTAGTATTTGCATTCTTCATCAACTTGATAACCATACGTACTACTCACAGTTTATTTACAATATTCTAGTCATAATCAACATAACTTTGGAGATTCTTATCACTATTCTCTGAGATAATATTTGCATTTACATATATAAAGAAATGAAGTAAGCAAGTAAATAACTAATTTTATTCATCATATCATAGCCAGGCTGTCAAGTCTCAAGCTTATTTATTAAATCAATCTATTATATCAATTCAGCTATCATTTTTTAATTTAAAACTTTATGTTCACACTGGCTCAAACTCTGAATTGGTAGTGAAAGATAATCTTGTATTCTTTTGTCAATCTTTATTTCAAGGAAATTTTCTTGTAATTTGTGTGAATTTTAAAACCATGCATAAAAAAGAAAAAACTAAATATTCATAGAGGTGGAAATGAGGTTATTTTCAGGTAATAATGAAATGAAATCATTGTATGAATAGTTCCACATTTTAGCAATAATTTCCCCATTTAATTCAATCATAATATTTTGGAGGAGTTTAACATGTTTAAAAAAACTGGAAGTTCATCCATCTATTCAATCAATCAGTAAATATTTATTAAGGATCTATATATGCCAAGCAATATGCTCTGCTTGGAAATAAAATGTGGAAAGAGACAGAGTCTCTTTCTCCTCAGTATCTTGAAGAAAACAAATATTCATTGAATAATCACCCAAGTATCTTTAATGTAGAAAGACAAAGAAACAATAAAGGTGCCATAGCTTTGTCAGAACCAAAATGGCTTCTGACTGGAGACTTAATAGGCAAACTAGTAGCATGAGGAGCTGGGGCGTGAATTTCCATATAGACCATGGTCCTTGCCAGCACTTGAAAGTCACAAGTGCTGGAAAGAGAAGCAAGATTGACAGCACTTGAATTCAAGTCCTGGTGATAGGCAGAGGGATGATAGCAAATATCGATAGAATTGTTAATGTGGATGTGAATAGATATAAAGAAACATGCAAGGAGAGAAAACACTTAAACTTTTGAAATGTGATAACTGTGGGAGAAGGACTATAAAGGTATACCAAGAATACTATTTACTAAAACAAAACTATTTCGTAATGACATTTATTCTAGTACATATATACAATATTATATATTACTATATTATATATAATATATATTACTGCAATATAATTACTATAGCAATTACTGTATTAATAGTAATTACTATATTAACTACTATATTAATAATAGTAGTAATAGTAATAGCAATATATTAATAGTAACTAATAGTAATACTATATTAATAGTATAGTAATAGTATAGTAATATAGTAATACTATATTAATAGTAATATGTTAATAATATATATATTATATATCTCGGTGGTTTAAAAATTTTAGCCCCTGTGTGGGACACATAAATGGTTTCTAAAAATTGTGCTATATGTTTGTATCTAAAAGCAATTTTAGAATGAAAAATGAAAAATATAAAAAACAAAGATCAATTAATTCATGCATCATTAAATGCATAAAATCCTATATATTATTATACATTTAAGTGAAAGTAAATACTATCTAGTGTTTTCTTGTTTTAAAAAAAAGAAATAATATCTGTTCAAAATTTTTAGTCATAAAATAATTGATGGTATAATCTTAGTTAGGAACTCTATATTTTAAAAGATAATACAAAATTCTAAAGATTATATTTTCCCCAAATTACCAGTGAATGATAGAAAATTACATTAGCAATAATTGATGAAATCATGGATAATCAATATGAATAAAAATAAACTATTTGGGGAGGTTTGTGTTAAAATATTTTAAGGATTATCAGGTGGAAAATACTGTTTTATATTCCTTGAGTATCTAAAGTGTTGGCTTTTTTAAAAATGGAAAGAAATTTGCATCTAAAAATTTGAGTTTAGTACTGGATGGGATTGAGAGCAATAAGAGGTTAAGATTAATAATTGTACTTATAATGAAACAATACACTTTACAGAGGACATTTACTTTCCATCACCAGACTTGTTAGCCAGCCGCAAAATCTTACAACCTCTTTGCAAAGCATTGCTTGGCGAATGCAACAACCTAAATACATCTCTAGCATTTTTTTTCAGCTGAAGAAAGAAAAATTAATTTTGCTGGAATTGAAACATTTCTGTTAAATAAAAGTGAAAATAAATATTATTTATATATAATGAAAAATAATCAAGTGAAAATGTAAGCTACTGCTTATAGTATCATTTTGAAAGTAGAGAATTTGGGCAACCTATTTGCCTTTATGGCACCATTTCCTCTCATGGTTTGCAGTTTCAAGAGTGGTAGGCGACATGGTTTTTTTGTTGTTGTTGTTTTTTACCTTTTTATCCTTTCCTTTTATTTTTCTTTCTATTAATTAATATGAAGGAAATAGATAAATATCAGAAGGCAACATCTTTAAATACCAGAGTTTCACAGGCCCTAAATTTCCTTGAATATTCCTTGACAGCAGCAAAATTAGATGCCAGACAGTAAGTTCATCTGCTGGGTTGTTAGTTTTAATATGAGATACATAGTAACTCTAAAAAGATTACAGTTACAAATTTATAACTTTAAATTAAAGATTCATAGGTTAGATAGAGGTCAATAAAGACAACCTTTTGTCCACTTCAAATGCCTGATGAAGAGTTCACCTTACCCAGAACCTTGGGCACAGATGGAAGATGCCATCTCCCCAAGGTTCTTTATGTTTGCAAAAGATTGCCATTTCATTCACATTTCCCAGTGGGTGATTTGACTTGTGAAAGATTTTCAAGTGTTCCTTCCTTCACTGCCATTTTAAAAACAAGGTAAGACTGAACAGGATGCTGTTTCCATGATGCCATTTCACAGATTGTTACTCTAATCCCACTTATTAGTACAAGAACAGTGTTCTTATTTTCCATGTCTTCTCACTGTGGAAATCTAGTTTTTATACCAAAATGGGAAATTTTTGCTCTGGGTATCAGAGATACACAGAAGATTCAGGTTTTCCATGGTTGCTGACTTCCACTAGACGGTAAACAACACTTTAGTTGTTAAGATCACAATTATTGTCCTCGGTCTTTAGCCTCTCTATACCTCAGTTTCTCCTCTCTAAAATGAGAATCATTAGACAACCTCTTGATTCTGCTTGTCAAGAAGACTGATGAGAACTGGCAAATGCCTGGTACATTCACAACAGTCAATACATGAAAGTTGTTGCTGATGCCAGGCACAGTGGCACGTGCTTACAAACGACAGCTTATGGAGTCGCAGCGGGGTCTAGAGATAGTGGTTTGAGTCCTGCCCCAGGCAACACAGTGAAACCTAGTCCCCCCAAAAAGCTGGGTGTGGTGACATGCACCTGTAATCCTAGCTACCTGGGAAGCTGAGGCTGGGGATTGCTTGAGTCCGTGGTACCACCCGGGCAATGTGAGCCTGAAGTTCCGTGAGCAAAAATAGCCAGAAATAGTTCAAAAAAAAAAAAAAAAGCTGTTGCTGGCATTTTTGTGTCAGTCCCCATATTCCAATAACCAGGAAAGTGGAAATACAGAGATGAATTGTAACAGCGGCAGAAAGTGAACCAACTTTCCCAATGTACCTGACTGACAGAGTTAGGTACAAGGCTAACAGGGGAGAAGGTAGCCATTGTGTCTGATCTCACCAGCGTGGTCTTTAAAGAAAAATAAAAATCTGAATGGTTTCTGCCCTGCTTGAAATTATGCATTAGGATTCATGTCAGACTTGGAACAAAATTCAAGCTCCTCAGAAAGGCCACCAAGGCCCTTTGTGTATCTTTTGAATCCCTTCTCAGAGCATCTGCCCATGCCAGGCCTGCACCATCTCTAAAGGTTTTGCTTTGGTGTTAAAGTCAGGCTTCGCTTGCCCCTGCCACAAAGGGAGCATTCTCATTCTCTGTAATCAACATTGCTCACTAGATTTGCTCAATGTTGGACAAAGTTTATAAAAAGCAACGTTATAAAAGCAGATGTCTTCAGTAAATATATATAATAGAGCTTGCCAAATTTTTATTTATATAGTCTCTAAAAGTTTACCTCAAAAAATTTATCTAGCTCTTTAGTTTTTGACAGGAAAATGGCTAGTGGTCCATCTAAAATTATACTTTTTCATAACAGTTGAAGCACCTACTCTAGTAATGGTAGGCAACTCACTTAAAATTTCTAAGTCACAGATTATCCATTTTTAAATGATAATATCAGTGATTATCTTAAAGAGTGTTTGAGGAATTTGAGATAATATTAGAGAATGCATTTATACAGTAACTCATACATATCTGGTTTATGATAATAAATACTGCCTCATTTTAAACGTGGTAAAACTGAAACTTAAAGAATTAAGAGATTTGCCTGAAAGAACATAACTAAAGTGTCAGAGGCAAAATTTGAGGGGAGCTTTCTGGCCCCAAATTTGGCCTGTTTCTCCCAAGGGAACTCATTAAGTTTTTTTGAATGAGGGAATGACAAATCATTCTGACAGTGACATGTAGAATGGATTACAAGGGGGGATGTGGTGGGAGGACAACCTGTAATTAGAATCTTTCAATAGAACAGGATAGCAGTCACCTGATTCCAACCAAGGATTGTGGTAGACAAGGGTAGGAAAGGAAAAATGCTAAAAGATTACAAATGCAAATTTTCTAAGTATTGGGAATGAATCTGGTGACAAAAGTTGTGAAAAGGCAAAAGTCAATAAGACAAGGAAGTAGATGTTTGGGTGAATGAATCAAAAAACTGTTTTCTGGAAATGTTCCCTAGGTTACTGGAGAGACAAATAGATGGAGATATGTCACTTAACAGATATTTGGAGTTTGTGGTAGCTGTACACAAGAATACAATTATATTATTTGGGGGAGAGGACTATGGGTACACAGCATCTATCATATTTTTTGAATATAATTATTTGGGGAAGTGTGTGTATCTGACAGAGATATGGAAGGTGTTTCCACTCAACCATTATTCTCTGTAAATCAAACAAGCATTTGTTATAGGAACAGGTATACAATAAGATTGTTGAAATCATGAGCACACTTCAGGTTATTAAAAAATGAAAGTAGCAAGTAATAAATTTCCTTAATACAAAGGCTTGGAAAGCTCAAAAATACCACCTATGAATATTCTTTTTGATTAATAATTTCCTCTTACTTAGCAGATTGCCAATAAGAACATCTGCCTGAAAGACTGAGTTTAGCCAATTTTCTTTTTTTTTTTCCTTCTCTTTACAGGTCTTAGTTGAATAGTTTTGGCCTTTTTTCCCCTGATAAATTTCCAAAATAGCAATGAGATATGAAATTATAATCTTTTCTTACCCAGTTACTGTTAAATTCATCAAGGAAAAAATCCTGTAAAAGAGAACTCAGGTATACAAGTGTGTGGATCTCAAGGCTCTCACTAATTGTTCATTACTAAATGAAGACAACAGCTCATTTCTTTACAGGTGACAGTGTTGAATTAATTCTATTTTAATCCTATAATATGTTTCATTTTGTTCAACCCCCCAGTCTATGTCTTATGTGATTAGATCATACAATAAATTTTCAAAGTCAAATTTCACAAATGTGATTTACTTAAGTATATCTTTTCCTCCTACACCTTGTCTTATAATTATCCCTACCAGCAAGGTATTTAACTTCAAAGTTTTCAGAATCAATACATCTGCATACAGTTAGCTGATTGGGCGTCAGGGATGAAATGGAAATCTCTTTTCCAACTTGTATATGATAACAAGGTATCTGTTAAATAGGTGAGAAAAACTAACAGATATCATCAATTTCCTCTTACTGCTCACAATTTTTAATAGACCACCATCCCATGTTGGTAGCCTTCATCTTAAAATGTTTTTGTCTTTATATCTCTTTCCCTCCAATGTATAATTTTTAAGCCTTTACACTTTACTAGGTAGTATTGTAAACATCTTTATAATTTCTATGCATCTTCTAAAATTTTCACCCTTGAGATTTGTTTTGTATATTAATTATACCTTTTTAAACTAATATGTTATGATGGCAGAGACCATAGACTCTTAATAAAACACTGACTCTCACTGTCAATCAGATTTTGTATCCACCTCTTTAGTAGAAATTTAGACCTCTCCATGGCATTCCTAAGTACAATAGGATGCTGTACAATTGCAATTAAAATTTTGCTGATCATTCTATTTTTGTCCATTTCTGATATTGTACTTTAAGTTACTAATTTAAAAAACTATCAATTGATTATCATCCTATATTGGCAGCATATGTTCTTCAAAAGCTTTGTGTCATTTTTTTCTCATATCCTACAGTTAATAACAATCACAACTAAAGGTTACTTAAATGTGACCACTGAGTAATTACAATAAGTCCATGTTGACTTTTTTTGGAGACTACTGATATGGAAAATGTGTAGCATTTGCCAAGAACACTCTAACAACCCAAGTCACATCACAGAGAAGTCAGAGTAGAGAAAGATGTCATCTGTCAGTCACTAGAGACTGACATCACAGTCAGTCTCTAGGGAAGTCAGGGGGTATCCAGAGAAGTCAGGGGGTAAAGAAGGATGTCATCTGTCAGTCCTTAGAGACATCATCAAATAGGATCAATGCTGGTCCAAGAAATTTTGGCTTGAATAATCAAAAATTCATGGAAACATATTTTCCATTTTAGTTTCCTATTTTTCATGTTCAGAAATCTTCAAAGGAAATTAAAAAAAAAAACAAAAACCTGGGCTCCAGGCCTGTGGGAGGGACCCCTTTGCCGTGCAGCCCCCTCCACCATCCCTGGGAGCCAAGCCCCGCCTCCAGGTTCCTCCAGAAACCCGCCCACCTTGCCCACGCCAGGTTAGCTGCTGGAGGTCACCGCGCCGGCTCCAGGCCTGTGGGAGGGACCCCTTCGCCATGCCGCCCCCTCCGCCATCCCTGGGAGCCAATTCCCGCCTCCAGGTTCCTCCGGAAACCTGCCCACCTTGCCCACGCCAGGTTAGCTGCTGGAGGTCACAGCGCCGGCTCCAGGCCTGTGGGAGGGACCGCTTCGCCGTGCCACCCCCTCCGCCATCCCTGGGAGCCAAGCCCCGCCTCCAGGTTCCTCCGGAAACCTGCCCACCTTGCCCACGCCAGGTTAGCTGCTGGAGGTCACTGGCACAAATTACTAAACTAAACTAAAGTACAGATCTACTTTCAACCTGGAATACACTC
>PVHY01003372.1:0-109076 GCA_004024945.1 Uropsilus gracilis
GGGCTGGTAAGCTGCTCCTCTCCAGGGAGAGCTAGGCCTACCTAGCTACCTCCATGCAGCCCAGGGTTTCACCCCTCCCCCCTACAGGTTGCAGAGGTGGGCACTGGAAAGCTGCAGCAGCTGGGGGAGACCAGAGGGAAGGGAGGAGGGGGGAGGAGACCATACCTACAAACAGGAGCTATGTAAGCAAACAGTAAGAAAAATAAAAATAAATAAATGGAAAAAAAATAAAAGGAAGTGCGTGAAGCTGCACAAGATGGTGTCAGAGTTAGCTGGAAAGCTGGTACCTGGGAAAGCCAGGGGTTTGGAAAGCTAAGTTTGCATCAGCATTTGTTGGAGAAGTTTAAAGAGCCTTCGAGAAATGAAGCAGCTTGGATCGCTAGAGAAAGAAGAAGCAAAGAGAAGATAGAAAAGAAAGACTGGGTGCCTTGGAGATGTATTTGGGACCTTCGGACTAAACAGTACTCGGGGTAAAATAACTGGCTACTTGTGGCATTAAGAACTTTTCCTTTGCCTGGTTAGTTCTCCTTGTAAATAAAACCTTGTTGTTTAAATTGCTTTATGAATTTAGCAACTGCTGCTGTGCGCACAGGTGACGTGAATCTGGTAAGAAGCTGGATGGCAGAAGTTGCATTTTTAAATGCCACTTTTTCCCTGCGGCTAGAGTGATTAATAAAACATGTGAGAACAGTATTGAAATATATAACATTTTAAGCAGTCGTCCAATGACTTGTCCCCTCATTCACAGATGCATTTCTATAGAAATTTACATAGAATTTCTATAGAATTTACATAGAATTCATCCAATTACATAGAATGACATGGGAAGCAAAGACTAAGAAGGAAGTTCCCTGCATCTCTTCTTTTTTTGCTCGAGTAAAGGAAACTTGCACCTTTATTACACAAACATGCCGCTCATGAACTAGCAGCATCAGCATCACCTGGGAGCCTGTGAAGAATGTAGACTCTCAGTTCCTAACACAGACCTACTCAGATGGGTTGTTTGAAGGGGATTCACAAGTGCTTTACATTTGAGAAGACAGTTTTAAAGTGTCCCCTCTGACTCAGTTTTTTGCCAAGAATGCAGAAAGCTCTGCAGGCTCCATAGTGTCTGCTGAATTCCAAGTTTGGAGAGCTTGCAAATCCCAGGGGGACTCACAGCCCTGCCCAAAATGGACTCACATCGCACTGAAGAGGTCTGTGTCTAAGAAGATTAGACCCCCCCCTCTCTTCAACCACTGCCAAAGAACAAATACAAAGACCAGAATTTCCCACATCCCCTCTGCCTTCAACTGACATCCTTTAACAAGCATTATTCCAACAGGATGTGTTAATAAGTTTGGGGTATGAATTATGTTTTTACAACCATTTCTTAATCTGACTAGAGATATGTCTTTTAGTTACCATGTAAAATATTTAATTTGAAAATCAAACTTGAGTATGCAAAAATGTACTGTATTATCTATATGTCTACCATAAAAGTTTAATTTTAAAAAATGTGTACAGCAATTAGGACCACTTTTCAAAGCCCTTCATGTCTTTAAGTGGGCTCTCTACTTCATGTGCTGTGCTCCTATTTGTCTCTAATTCCAGTACCTTTTCACAATCCTTTTGGACTAACAAAGACAGCAAAGCAGTTGGCAAAATGAGTGAGAAATTTAGTGCCTGAGTAATGTAGTCATGCCATATTATTTAAAACTTTTCTTTTTTTGTTTAAAAAATGAAGATAATATATTTAAATTACTTGTATTTCCACCACCAAGAACTTATTTTCAAACATTAGTAGTGCAAATGTATGCACTGTTGAAAAATTAAGCTGATTAGGAATAAATATGTTTAATGGCCATACTGTTTGAAATAAAATTTTTGCATACCATATAACGTTTATGAAAGTGAGGTTAATCTCTAGAAAGCTGATTAGGAATAAATATGTTTAATGGCTATACTGTTTGAAATAAAATTTTTGCATACCATATAACGTTTATGAAAGTGAGGTTAATCTCTAGATCATGACTAAACAATATAAACAAAAAATATATATACACACACACATATATAGAGATATACATGTAACTACAAAGTCAAAATTTCCTGATAGAACCCACGAGAGAAATTATCCTCTCATTCGACCGGCTTATAAAGCACCAATGTTCGTACCAAAGTTCCTGATCATCTATTTCTTTCCTATTCAAATCATGTATACCAACAAAAAAGCAGATAAATTTGAATATAAGTAAAGTGTATTTTTGAAAAATGAAAATAAATGCATGCACTGTTTACATTTGCCTTAAGTCACATTTTATTTTCTGCCTCTTTGACTTAGCATTATGTAAGAAACATTTCCCACAATTCTATACAGCTTTGGCTGATCATGAAGATTCATCATAATAAGGTATACTCTGTTTACCAACTAGTTTATTGTTAGACTTTTAGATTATTTCCAGCATCTTGTTATTGTACTCAAGATTGCTGTGAATGCCTTTAATCATATGGCTTTATACTTTCCTTCAATTATTTATTATTTAAAGATGTAGTCCTGGAATTAGGATTGCTAGTTAAAGGCTGATATTATTCTAAATGCCTTTTACACATTACTATTTAGAAACCTTGTATTTTTAAAGCTTCTTTGAAAATGTCAGGGCCATATTTTCCATTTTTAAACAAATATATGGGATCTTGAGTTTACTAAGATTCCATTTTTTTTTTTTTTTGGTAAATTTCTTCTCATAAAAGTTGCCAGCCTGGAAAAATCACTGGTAGTTAAACACAGGATCCCCAATTTCATGAGAACTAACTGCAAACCTTGGCTTGTCTACTACCTAGATATTGTATATAAAGCACAAGGCTATACAGTCAAGGAAACTACTCATGACAGATACCAATCCAGATAACTAAAGTTTTCTATAAAAGTATGTTAACCAAATTAAATATATCCTTTTAAAATGCACAATTGATGAGTCACCAAATTTTCTTAGATGCCCCTTATTATTATTTTTAAAAATCTATAGCTTAATCTTTGTGGTAAATTCTGTTTCTTTTTTCTGCCTCCAATGTAGTAAATACTAAAAGCATAGATAGTCTAACTGAAGTTATGTACAGAAACAGACCAATTTAAACAGATGTCATAATTAAAAAAAAAACAAAAAACAAAAAAAAGAACTTCACCCTACTGACATATATAAGTTAATAGATGTCAAAATGGCCAACTTGTCCCGAAGAGAACAATGGGACCACTTCACTTACAGATTTCATGGAATCCCCCTGAAGTTCCATTTTTGTTGGCCTCTAATGTTCATTCCAAAGGTGTTTAACCTCCTTCCTGGCAAACAGGGATGCTCATCAATTTCTTTGACTGTATTGAAAACCTATTCAATTTGCTCTTTGATCATCCTTGTCTCTATGAAAGGTTCCAGTTTGTTAACATAATTCCAGACTCACAATCCTCAAATGTACTGGCATCTGGGCAGTTCTTTCTGAAGGAATCTTCTTGAAAGGCCAGATCTGTTTTAAAATTTTTCAGGGGTAACTCCAATTTTATATTTCTCCTATGCACACATGGACCAGTCATGCAGAGTATCCTTGGCAACTACTCAATTTTTAAAAGGTTTTCAAAACTCGAAATGACATGATAGATTATAATAAATAGTTATTGAGTGTCTTTTCTGTGCTAGGTGCTGTTCTAAGCACTTTGTGTGTATTGACTTTAATTCATACAATAATCCTAAGAGAAACGGACTATATTACTTCTGCTACTTTACTGAAAAGAAGCTTGAAATAGCAGAGGTCAAGGAACTTGCTCCAAGTAGAAAAAGGCAGGGAGAGCCTGTTATTTGACGTGGTAAAGTCAAGGTTCAAACTCAGACATTCTGACTTGAGAGTATAACCACTTAACTACTTTGTGGTTGTCTCCTGAGAAGAGGTTCTTTTTCCTTTTTTTTTTTTTTTTTTTTTTTTTTTTTTTTTTTTTTTTTTTTTTTCAGTTTTCTCTTGAGAAAAGCAAGATCTTACTAGATACACTCCCCAACAATTTGGATACTTTCTTGGCTGTCCTGCTTCTGGTAAAACTCCTATCGCACCAATCAGAACCGTTTTTACAAATGGTTATGATGGTTACGATAATATTTTCTTTGTTATTTTTCTTAAAAGCCGTAAATGGCTATTAAAATGAGGGGAGGAAAAAAACATGTGCAACTAAAATCGTATGTAAATTGATTTCAAATTTTCCATCTGAAATAATATAGATGCATTTTGTTATAGTGGAAAATTAAAGCTAAGAGTTACAGTAGCTTTTTCCAAAATTGCCTAACTAAAACTTAGAAATGCTAAAACTCATGGTAATTGACAATTATAGATAAGGCCACCCAAGGAAGACAGTAAGCCATTCTCAATCGTTCTCTATTCTGACTTGACTATTTCTTCAGCGGAAACTACTTTCAGCTCATTTTAATCCTCCTGCCTCCTAGAAATTTAAAAAACAAAAAAGACCAGTCATCAAATTTCCCAAGCTTCTTGACAATATCCAGTTCAGGACTGGAGCCCATGTCTTTAAACCCTCCCTCTAGCCTTGTAATACAAACCCAAATCCTATAAGAAATTCCTAAAGCTCTTCCAGTGAGACTACCCACAATCCCTCTGCGGTACATTCCCCTTGGCTGTGGTAAGCAAAATAAATCTGACTTGGACTACAGTTCTGTTCCCAATGCACTTTCATAAATGGACAATAACATTGTTTAATTGAATGAAAGGTGTTGCTATAAAGTACACTGAAGAGCAATATTTGGAAGAGAAGTGAAAATTCAGTTTTGTATATGTTGAGCTTAGGATGCTCTAGAGAAATTCAAACGATGTTAAAGAAGCCTGACCCTCAAAAATCTGTCAAAAAGTGAGGAAGCTGGGATACAAATTAGAAATTACAAACACGGAGATGAAAATTAAATCTATAGAAAATGATGAACAACAAAAACGGCAGAGAAAGCACCTCCAGACATAGAGCAAGCTGCAAAGACCATACCCCCTCGTGTGCCAAGGAAGAGAGTATTTCAAGGTCTGTGGAGTGACCAATATTTGAAAGCACTTTAAAAAGTAAAGGAAAATTCCCTTTACATCATTGGGTTTTTGGTAAGGGATTCTTCAGATTTGTAATGGAAGCAGAGGCCAAATTAAGTGAATGAAGAATAGGTGAGGTGTAAGCTAAATGAAGAAAAAAGTATCTTCCTGAAGAAAGAACAATAACACTGTTATAAATGATTAAGACAATGGCTCTAGAGACAGACCAAGAGTTCAAATTCCAGTTTATCCTTTACCAGCTTGGTTAAGTTACTGACATGTGTCTTATTTTATCCATCAACAGGAGGGATGGGGAAAACAATAACTACTACATTGGGTTGTAAGAAGGAATAGGTCAACTTATAGATTATATTTAACAACCTCTTAAAAATGAGCAATTATTACAAAAACATGTAATACCATCTGGGGCTTGAAATGTGACTGATGATTATGACTGGTTATTCTTAATGATCAGAGGGATTGACATTGACAGAGTCCTAAATATGGAAAACCTTGAAAGTCATGTTAAATAGGCATACTTCCTCTCAAGGCATAAAGACTCATTGAGCGATTTTAAGAAGAGAGTGATAAGATTACATGTTTTAAAAAAATCACCCAGACTGTAGAATAGAAGATTGATTGGTGCAGAACTGAATGGAAGACTGAGACAGCACTTAGAAACCTATTTCATAAAGCTAACTGTAAAGTGATAATGCCTGGATCAGGCAGAGGATGTATAAATGGAAAAAAAACATGAATGGGGGGGGCAGGACAGGTGGGAACGGTCAGGGAGGGGGTGAACCCCAGAGGTCACAAAGATGTGAAATTTATATATAAATAAATTACTTAATATTTTAAAAAATGAATTAAGTTGAAGAGGTAAAATTATCATAGCTAGGTTACTCGTTAGATAATATAAGTGATGGAGAGAAATGAAGTCTAGGAAACATCATTCCTCTCCCTTGGGTGACCTTGCATAGCAAACTGAGTAGCAACAGCCGTTTACTGAGGAAGAAACTCAAGGAGGACCAAGGGGCTTTTTGGGAATGAGAAGGATGATCATTCAGTTTCGGATACACTGTGTCTGTGAACCACCCCAGTAATGAAGCTATAAATATGCAACCTAGAACGAACCTACAGTCAAATATAAGCTCAAGATATTTAAAAGATTGTTTCAATCGTGAGCACTTGCGTGGTTACTACAGAAGGATATCTATCAAGACAAGAGTACTTGAAAAAATGTTATTCCGAGAGTTTATCCAGGAAAATATCTATTTCTCTTTTCGAGTAATAGCTGAATGTTAAATCTTGTTGAGAATTTGGTAGACAGATGATGGCAACTGTTAGAGCAGCTAACATCCTCAAAATACAGATTCTTATATTTAGGAGTAGAAAGTTAACAATGAAGACTAGCTACAGGAACCAGGAAGGAGATTGGCCCCTCTTTCTCCCTTCAGTCTCCCAGCTTCTTCTTGAGATTTTTGTTACGTGAGAAAATAAGTGTAGCACACTGGAGAGTGGCAAGGGAAGCAGAACCTTGATAGTTAGCCAGACTTCGTGAAGTAGGTGTTTGGTGGAAAAGGTAATGGAACAGTGTAGTTAGTTTTCTCTAAAGAAAGATTTCCAGAAGTCCTCAATGTAAAAGGATAGCTGCAGTGGGACAAGGAAGAAGAAGGGGGAAGAACACAGCTGTACAGACATAAGAGCATGAGGAGGTGAGAGGATGGGAGAGGCATGTGTTTTGTTCACTTGGAATGGACGGTAAAGAAGGCAGTAGCTCCAAAGTTGTGAGGACTGAAACAGGCTGTGAGCTACCCTGATGGCCACTTCTGTCTCTATGTGTGATAATTGCCTTTTCCCAGGTGGTGGATGGTGTGTGCTTACCCAAGCCAAACTTTTCCCTTCCAGCCTGGTGACTCTATTCAGATTTCATGTTCTACCTCAAGTGTCACTTTCTCTGGAAATGTTTCTCAACTGGCAGCACATTCGTACTGTTTCCTTTTTCTAAGCTTGCCCATATTTTTGTGTACTGACAGCACTGCAACTTAAAATTCCTATTCTACAGTTTAATTCAAAAGGGATATGTGATTTTCCTAAGAGGACCTTGGTTTTCTGATTCCAAGATTAGTATTATCATTAAATCATTATTCCCTTTCTCTCTGGGAAGACAGAAGAACTGGTACTTTTACCTAATTTTTCAAGGGGTTGTTATTTTAAAAATAAAGGAAATTGTACCAAGAACTATGATAAATATGGTTTGTTTTAGATCCTATGTTCTACTTACCCAGTAGTGAGAGCTCTTATGCCAGAATAGCCAAGTGCAGACTGGAAGCTGACATAGAGTAAGACACAGACTTGTCAATCAGATTCAAAGACAGGACTCTGGCTATAAGTATATAATGGATATAGGTAGTATATTGAGAAATTAGAATTCATAACAATGAATTTTGATTTGGGAAGCTTTGCTCAGTCCCCATTTTGCACCCAACCTTTGTGACCCTAAGCAAATCACTTCACTTCTCCAGTTCTCATTTTCCTGATTTATAAAATGAGAAGGGTAGCTAATGATTTCTCAGTCATCTTTAAGTAGCCCATTATGTCATGGCCACAATTAGGGTGAGAGCTAAACAGTTGTGGTATATAAAGAGATTCTAAGGTAACTGTGAAGCTTAGGTTATGAAGGTCAAAAGCAATGAGCAAAGCAAGAGGTCATGAGAGAGAGGATACAGAGGATAAAGCTAATACAGAGAAAACAACAGAAAGGCTCTAAGAACTCCATGAAAGTCTCAAGAGCCACCATTTCCAGAGTCTCGTCCTATCTGTACACCCCCAGACTGCTCTGTATATTCCTTTCTATTTGTCCTATAAACGCTGGTCTTGGGCCTTTTTCTTGCCAATGGATCACAGCCACAGGCTTCTTCTAAAATTGCCTATTTGTGATGTTGTTCAAAATAGAATTCTCAGTCCACTTCTCTGTCTTCAGTCTCTCTCCCAAGCTTTTGGACTGTTTAGCCAACTGTTTACCCAATGGGTACTCTTCCAGCACTGAAAAAAATCAACAAATCTAAAATTAAACCTCCCAGTCAAATTTCTCTTCCTCTACTGCTCCTTTTCAGTCAAAGAAACCTTCAGCTGGAAACCAAAATCACCACAAACTTCTCTCCTTTCAGTCCACTTGAACACTAATAGTGTTACCATGATTATGTTACTGTGTTTTTACTGGGTTCTTTTTTTTTTTTTTTTCTGTCTGACGAAACCGCAGGAAGAATTTCGATGACATCGGCAAGCAAGCAGAAAGAGGCAACTTTATTCAGAAAAGCAGATAGGAGAAAAGGGTTTTAAAAGAGTAAGGAGGGGAACAAAAACTAGTGTGAATCCCTGGCCCAAGAAAGCTCAAAATGGCCTCAAGCCTTAAGGATTTTATACCTTTCTTCCCTAATTATTCCCAAAGCCCATCAATCTCCCTGTGATTGGCTGATGCCACTGTGCTGAGACTCAGGGCCAGTCTTCAGCTTCTGGGATTGTCTTGTCTCTGCCTGGAAATGCCCCCTAGCTCCTCGTTTTTCTTATACCACGGGTGCTGATTTAGGGGCAATTTTATTTGTCCCGTTCTCTCCGTCTCAGGACTGCTTCTGTGCTGCCAGGTCTCAACAGCCACATCCATTCTATTTGCCATATTTCTCTTCCTAAGTCTCTCTCCAGTTCCACTGCTACTGTCCAAGATGAGGGCCCCCTAACTGCCTTCTTGGTTTCCTTGGCATCAATCTCCTAGCCCTGCTTTTAACCCTTCGATGGCCTTCCCATCTTCTTGCAGGAAATTCCATACTTTTTAGCCTGGTATCCAAATCCTCCATGGTGCTTTTCCTGGGTACTTCATCAACATAATCTTTTCTTGCACTCCATCTAACCCCAGTATCAATTTACCCAGACTTTCTGAGACTCTCATGATACCTCAAATTGTTGCCTCCATCTGGACTTTGCTCTCACTGAGCCCTCTTCCAGGGATCTAAGAGCCCTTTTTCTTTCTGTCAACACTTTTCTATGTTGTCCTTCAATATTTATGACTCTGCCCCACATTTAAATCATGATTTTTTATTAGGCCCCAACCATGCTCTGTAAAGATGACAATGACAGCATCAATATCACTTTATTGCACTTAATTTTAAAACTTTTGTATCCTTCTATTCATCCTGGAGGGGCAGAAAATATATCATTTTTATTGTTTGTCCTGTCCCTAGTGGTGAAAGCATTCTGAACATGTGGTGGAGGGAAGGAAGGAAATGAATACTCTGATTCTCAATGGGGAAAAAAAATCTAGTCTGTCTTCTGAGAGAAAACAATTATGCCTGATAAGTGGCGTTATGAAATGTTAATAACCATAATTGAAAAAGCGCCTCAAAAACGGCAAAAAATGTTTTCCTTCGGAGGGCAAGAAAGGGCATCATCCTCTTCCTCATAATTGTAATTTCACCTCAGCCATCGGAAACAGAGACCTTGCAGAGATAGGCTGCTGTTTCCCTTAAGGATAACTGTAGAAGCAGCAATTTCCTGACCTAAACAGAAACCCTCAAAAATAGGAAGATTTTTCATCATATCCCCATCTTAGTGAGAATACCAGGAGATGTACAGCTGGGATCTGTTTTATTTGATTCTGATAAACAAAGTGGAACATGGAACCTATTGCAGAGATAGGGTCCGGACACCCTGGCAGACACCAGGCAGGAAAGGCTGTCCCTGCTGATAACAGTGCTAAGGAATCAATTAGTCCCTAATGAGCTGAGCAGCCCTTGCTGGCTGGGCTTCAGGAAATGCTCCAGGACAACTTGAATAGGAAAGGCTCTTAGCAATCATCTTTGTTTAGGACGAAAGGAATGACTCATTTCATTCAGGCGGGAGAGGACCTCCAGCTCTTTCGACTGGGTCCCCTGGGCTGAAGTGCCTGAGGAGAAATTAACCTGTGAGTCTGTGCACAGGTGTTCCTCTATTTGGATCATTAAATCGAAGTTCATCATCACTTGCTACCCACCCATCCAGGACTGAAAGGATTAGGAAAACTGAGTAGGCATCCTAGGAGAGCCCAGGGCCAGAGAACAGACTGAGGCAGCATAGGTTATAGGCTGGAAGGATCCCAGGACCAAGAGCCATGCATCCCCCCACAAAGTGTGAGAGAAGGATCTTTTGCCTGCCTGAATGGAATGGTAAGTGCAGGCTGAATATGCTTAGCAAAACCAGGAACAGCTTTGGCTTCTGCATTTTGAGAGTGGTTGCCCACCTGGGCACATCCTAGAGGAGCCGCTTGGGGAAAGAGGACAGGTAATGTCTGCTTCTTCCAATGACCATTCTCCTGCCCTGGGACTCCAGGCAAAGTGAAGTTTGATGCTTGCACATGTTTCCCCTTGTGAAATAGCCTCTTCCCATATCTGGCGAATGCTTTCTAATTCTCCAGGTTTCCTCATTGTAGGGTAAATGAGGTACCAGGGATTTTCATATCTGTAGCCACTGTGACCAGCTCTTGTGGTAGTGTGCCCTCCCGGTATTGTACACACCTGGGCCAATGAGTGTGCGCATGTGTGAGCACACCTGGGCCTCAGATGAGGGAGTAAAAGGGTGACATCATCCAGGGAGAAGAATGCCAGTGAGAGAGCCCAGGAAAGTGTGTGAGGATTCTTGGAGGGCTGAGGGACTTGTCTCCCATCATGCCCCACTTCCCAGCCTCCCCTGCCCTGCCTGCTTGCCAAACAAGTGGCGTGAGTTGGCAGGACTTGAGGCAGGTAAGAGAGGACAAAATACTCATGTAAGCCAATTCCTGTGGAAAGTATTGCCCGGTATTTCTGCACCAACACTTAAGAGAAAGGTAAGAGCATCATCTGGGTCAGGCCCGCGTTTGCTCGTTTAGAGCACATACACAATGCAGTGACACGGCCTATTTAGCTGCCTAGAAGTTTGGACCTGAGTTCCTCAAAAGCAGGACCTATGTGCTGCATCTCTGAATTTCCAGATTCCTTTAAGGAGAGCGGTAACGATACATAGAGCAAACCAGTGAGTTTGGAAATAGAAGTAGTCAAACATAGTTTTTGACAAGTGCATCAAGCACTTCAACGGGGAAAAGTACTGCTTTTGACAAGTAGTGCTTACAATTGTGTATTAAAATGCAAAGAAAAAAGAGTTGCAGCCCTAACTGCATATCATATACAAAAAAAGTACTTAGAATGGATTTTAGACCTAAACTTAAGAGTAAAAACTGAAAAACCTCTGGAAGAAAATAGAGGAGAAAATATTTGTAACTTTAAGATTTCTTGGGACTCAAAAAATATAAACCATAAAGGAAAAATCTTTATGAATTGAATTTTATCAAGTTTAAAATGTCAACTGTTTAAAATACACTGCTAAGAAAATGAAAAGGTCATTGATTGGTTTAAAAATACATGCAGAGCTTATCACATACATGATAAAAAGCTTATATTTACAGTACACATATAATAAAACAAACAATAGAGAGAAACAAAAGATCCAAAATTTCTTTTGGTATGAATCTTTCACCAATGATGGCAATAAACACATGTAAACACATACAACATCATTAATCATTGGAAGATTATTTTTTATTTTTGTAATTATGTGATATTTAATATTTTTAATGTATTTATATATAAATTTCACATCATTGTAATCCCAGGGATTTACACCCCCCCCCCTCCCCACCATTTCCCCCTTTCCCCCCTTCCCGAAGTTGTGTGCTTCAGTTTGGTGCTTAGTTTGTTTTGACTCATTTCCCTCATTGGGAAATTATTAATTGAAGACATAGGGAGATGAAAACACATCCATTAGAATGGCTAAAATTGAAAGGATTGCTAATACCACTGGATATAATATAGAACTGGAGCAGTAAACAATGCTGATGGGGATACAAATGCTAGTTATTTTGTAGAACCACTAACAGATTTTTATAAAGTTAAACATGTACATACCATCTGATCCAACAATTCCACACATAGGTATGTACCTTAGAGAAATGAAAACATATGTCCACAAAACAAATCTTAAATAGTTGCTTTATTCAGAGTAGCCAAAAATACATTAATACAATGGATAAAAATAGTTCAGTATATCACCTAATAGCATGCATCTCAGCAATAAAAAACAAATGTAATGATACATACAGTAATATGGTTAAGTGAATAAAACACATAATAGACTACATGCTGTAATGTTTCATTTATATGACTATGGGAAAACCAAAAATACAAAACAAAATTGATCACTGGTTGCTGATTGGCTAGGTAGGAGATGATATCTACAAAAAGGCAGAAATGAACTTTCTCAGGCAATAAAGATGTGCCATGTGTTAATTTAGAAGTTGAAAACACCTTTTGTATGTTAAAATGAATTAAACTGTATTATGACTAATATTGTCTGGGCATTATATCTTAAGAAGACCTGACTTTAAGATATCTTAGTTTTAGGAGAGAAGTTATAAGTGATATTTTGTTATTTGAACTAAATTGGCTTTTTAGAGAACTCAAACTCGGGATCCCCACCACTACCCCTCAATTATATTTGTACATACTCTAAATACAGGTGGGAAAGATGTGTTGACTTTGCATCCTTTTATTTCTATTATTATTATTTGTTTAACTTTTTTTTCTTACATAGTTCCCTACAGTTTTCCCACCATGGCTTAGTATCTTACTGATACTTTCACAAAATTGAATTGCTTTCACAAAGCACTTGCTAGCCAGAAAAAAGCATTAAGAGATTTGTTTACTGTGATTTTAAAATTTTCCCTAGTGATACTGCCATTTGAAATAAGAATCTGGCCACAGTAGTTTTACTCAGGAAGATTTTATTTCATATATAGACACATCAGAAATAAACAAGGAAAGAAAATATACCACAATTTAAAATTTTTTTAAATTACTTTAAGTGTTGCAAATAATGGCAGCAAGCAATTTTAATTCCAAATACCCCATGAACTCAGAATTCTTTTTAGTACTCTTAACTTACAGGCTTGAAATCATATGCGAATGTGGGTGTTATAAATTTCATGCTGTTACTTGAATCTTCTCAGTCCACTTTCATACTACTTAATGCTATTTGAGGATATGGTTGGATTGATTATAGCACTGTTTTTACTTGTTTATGTGCTTATGTGCTTTAATGTTTTCCTACTGTGCTGTAAAACATTTGCTCTAATAGGATTCTATGTACTTCAGGAATTTCTCTGCATATAGTGATACTTCCATCGAGAAAGTAAACCTTTAAAATCTTCATGAACAACAGTCCTCATGTTTACATTAAAAAAATATTAACATTATTTGCCTTATTTAAAATGATTCTTTTCTCATCCACAATTCATAAAATGAAGAGCGTTCACTTATTTGTAACATTTTTTTATTGGGCTATTTGTTTGGTTTTCATAGTTTTATGGATTCTTTCTATAACTTTGATATCGGTTCTTTGTCAGATGTATGATATGCAAATATCCTCTCCCATTCTGCAGGGTGTCTTTTGTTTTAGTTATGGTTTATTTTGCTGTCCAAGAGATTTTTTTGTTCAATGTGTTTCTCTTCTTTATATGCTCTTTGTTTACCTTGCTTTTGGGGGTGAATGTCTAAAGTGATCTCTAAAGTTGACCTGTTTTAGCTATGTTTTCTTCTACATATTTTATGGTTTCAGGTTTTACATTCAAGTCTCTTATCCATTTTGAACTAAGTTTTGTGTTTGGTGTGAGTTGGTGGGTCTAATTTCATTCTTTTGCAGACAGGTTTCCAGTTTTCCCAATATCAGTTACTGAAGAAATGATCCTTTGTCATGTGTTCTGGGTTCAAACATTAGCCTTTGTCAAACATTAACATTGGTCCGCGTGTCTACTTCTGTTCTAGTATTTAAAATTCAAGTCTTTCTCCAACAAAATAATCTGATGCATGTAAAATATGTTTAAACCATATAACTTCTTTTCATTTATAAGAAATTAAGAACATAATCAGCAAAACAAAACAGAAATTTATATACAATAGTGTCTTCCCACATATTGGCAATGATCTTCAAGATTATATTTGATTTTTCTGAAACCTTCATTGCACTTTAAAGTTCATTTGCTTGTGGCCTATTTGATTGTGTCAACAACTTTATAGAAATCTAGATATTCAAGCTCTAAATATTCAAGCATGTAAAAGAAAGACTTATATGAGCAGAAGCCATTCTAAGTCAAGCACATGTGCGTGACAGATAAATAGACCAAACTGAAATTGTTTAGAAGTGTAACCTTATACTATACACCTGCTTTGTTTAAATAAACTCCAAACTGTTAAATATAGCTGATTAGATGTCAAGATTGGGATGAAATAAGGTCATGACAGTGAGTTTTAATTCTTCAATTTCACTAAAATTAAATCCCAGAACAAGTTCTTCCAACTAACGTTAAGTTGTTCATTTATAATGACAAATGAAATGCACCAAGAAATTAAAATTTGACATTCCCTTCATGGCTTTTTAGAGCAGTGCATGCTGGGATAAAGCCAACAGTAGAGTTTAAAAAACAAACAAACAGTAACTGAATTCATCAAGAAAAGAGTCAACTTCTGAATCACCAGCTGTAATACTGTTGCACTTTCTATCATCTGCACAGTTTGCAGCACAGAACTATAACTGTTATTCTTTAATGCATTTTTATATGTAAATTGAAGATTCTGGCTCCCTCAAGGCAAATGTCCTCCATTCATCTTTGTTGAGAGAGAGGAAAAAATATACCTATTTAATTCAGAAAATTGAAGTCTCCACAGTAATTAGGTCTTCCTGTCATCTGGCATGTTGCCATAAGGGATATTGACAACTGGCATACACGTTCTTCATGGAACACGGAACATCTAAGCACCAGATGGTAAATCTGTAGATGAGCTCATCCTGTACGTATTCCATCTGAGGTCACCACTGAGCCATTTACTGGAATATACTGGAATCTTTGACATAAAAATTGCTGTTCTTGCAGGTGGGAGGAGGACACATTCCATTGTTGGGGGTGGGGGGTGTCACAGGAGGTACCGAGTAGAAGTTACTGGCTGTCTGGGATCTATACCCTTTGTCCTTTGTTTCCATGTAGAACCATATCGGTTGGATCAGTAAGTTTAATCCTAATTTTTGAGATCTCAACCATATCGAAATGTCACTTGGCACAAGTTCAGACTCTCTACTTAGATTTCAAATGCTCCACCATTATCCTCTATCAACATGACCCCTCCAGTTTCCTTTTCATTGCTCCAGCTTCATAAGAAAGCCAAAAGATTTGTTGGGATTTTTTTTTTAATTGGAGAACAATTGTTTTACCCCTGTGGAAATTGATGGCCAATAATTGCCAGATTGTCTCAGAAAGTATTTCTCTTTTCTTTGAAATATCTGTTTATGCTCTTTTGTTACTCTTTGATATTTTTAAATATATGCTTTTTTGTGTAGTTTATTTGCCCTTTTATTACTTTTTGTTGCAGTGATATTGTTGACATCTCATGACCTACTATATCCTACCTGAAAGCAGACCTTTAAAATTTATTTTAACATTCAATTATGTCTATTCCACCTCATTAATATCTGTTCTGTACAGGGAAAGGGAAACCTATCACTATGTAGTATCTTTTGTGAAGCAATAGAATTGAGTACAAATTGTAGTTTTTAGAATTTGGAAACAAGCTATAATCATTTTCATTAGCATGTAGTTGGAGATATACCACAGAAATACAAAACTGCTTGAAAAAACCAAAAGCAGAAAGGAAAGCGAAAGTCAAAAACTATCCAATTGTGATGATCTGTTTTTTCTTTGACAAGAAGAGGCTATTTACCTTTTCAGTGTCATACTTTTAACTAAGGTGTAATTGACATGTCCCTTCTATATATAGTGTCATAAATAATGGGCAACTTGTCTCCAGAGGCCTGCTTAGGAGTTCAGAGTGTGAAAAACACAGCACTTTGGCACATGGCACTGAACTGCTACATAAAATAAAATGACCTATTTCTATCTTCCTATATTGATAACAGGGGAATTCCTAAACTGTCTCTTTCTATATATGTATACTTTTGTAAACACATATATTATTTATAATAATTTATAATGTATTTTTATTAGTAAACGCTTTAGGAACATAGTCTCACCCACATATAAACTTATCTTTTAAACTTTGAGCAACCTGGCTATCCACCAAAGATTGAAGTGTGTGTACACAGCATCCTTGCACTTCACACACACATACACACACACACACACACACACACCACTCACCAGTCTTAAACAAAAACCTGTGAATATTTTCAGTCTCCTTTTTTCTGTTGACTGCCTTAAGGGCACAGATTAATGCTGTTCTCAAATATTTTGTGATTTTTTTTCAAATGAACTTTTTGGGGGAATTATTGTATAGAAATTATTACAAATTTTACCAAGTTGTAAATTGGTTTCTCTGAGTTTCCTCTAGTGTTCCCATTTTCCATCCCTGTAGTGCTTTAGTCAAAACCAGGAATTCAACATTGGTCCATGACAATTAGCTAACTACAGAGTTAGTATCATTTTCCACCAGTCTTTTGTGTTTCACAATCTAATCTAAAATACAATGTCGAAGTAAATGTTTTGTGATTTTCTAACAAAAAGTTTAAGTTTCACATTTCTTAGTTCAGTGTAAAGCTTGAACTTTTATAGATACACGTAATTTTCATTTGCAAATTATCTTTAAATGCGAATGTACCTTATTTTTCACTCTGAACTCTCAGGCAGGCCTCTGAAGACAACTTGTCCCTTATTTATGACACTATATAATAAAGTTGCTGAAAATATTCAAAATAATGCTGACTTTGTGCAGAATCCGGGAACACCAACCAGAACACATAAATGTCAACTTTAAGCAATAAATTTTGATTCATTTTCAAGTTACATTTAAAGCACTATTTTTGTTTTTTGTTTTCTCATGGAAAAGATTGTTTAATTAAAAATTGTTTTTCATGATATCTAAGAGTTCTGTAGGTAGATTTTTAGTGAAACATCTAAACAATTTAAACACAATTTCAAATTGCCAGAATGATGAATGTTTTTAATTATTTTTTACAGTGATTTATCACTCAAGTTCACACTACTTGGAACATTTTTTTTTTTTCACTTCAACTAAACGACTAGTATTTTTCTGGTTCATCCTTTTCCTTGTTGTGTGCTCTGCAGACTTTCAGATTGAAAAGAAGAAAAAGGTCTTCTTTTCAGGGGCCATTAGAGAATGTGCATAAGCCATTATAGTCAATGAAATAAGCACTGTGTGATTGAACATTAAATAAGGAAATGGATTACGGTTCCATTAAAAGCACCGAGATATTCCTGGAAAAGCTATGAAAATAGGCTCTTCCATTACGGAAAAGCACTTATCAATGCTGCATGTCCCAGTAGAGCTTGTCTATTCTAATAGAAAACAGACATTTCTTATAACATACACGAGGAGGGGATTAAGCTCGATCAGAACCTATCTCCAGGTCGGACTCCAACTTCTGAAAGTAACTTAGTTTCTCTCAACTAAAGATGACAGCAAAACCTGGCACCAGCACAAGGGGACAGTGGGGATTTCCCTGAAGCCATCGCTTTGCCCAGTATATTTTCTTGAGTTTTAATATTTTCATTAATAGTCGAGCTCTTCAATATTGGGAGATTATGCTAGAAAATCTGAATTATCCACACTTGTACTTGCCAATAATGAGTTAGAACTGAGCAGTGAGTCCCTTTGCATTGGGTTGTTTTCTCTAGCACCATCCCCACCACGCTCCATGTGTTTCCCAGCCCTCTACCTCTCACCAGCACTCCTTTCACAGGTGTTTTCTATAGTGAAGAAGCTCTGTTTCCAGGGTGCTCAAAATAGAAAAGGAACTGTGGTTTGAGGTGGCAATGTTCTCCATTCACTGGTGCTCCTACTGGCCTTGAGATATTTGACCTGGTGACCCTATGTAAAATGGTGAGGGAAAGTTCTTTAGAGATGGCCTCCCACTCCACTGACTTTGACCTTGGAATTGAAATATGAGTTCAAGCATAATGATGTAAGCTTTAAATCACTTTTACTTTGTAAGTTGTGATGACTTAGGGGTTTTAAGTACAAATTCTGCAGTTGCACTGTCTCAGTTTAAGCCTCCCACTCTGCCATTTAGAATGTAACTTTAGCCGGGCATGGTGGTACACGCCTATAATCCAAACGGTGGGAGGCAAGGAGACAGGGATCGTTTGAGTTCACGGGAGACTACCACGGGCAACATAGTGAGACCTAGTTCTTGAAAAAGCAGCCAGGCATGGTGCTGGGTGCCAGTAATCCCAGCTACCTGGGAGGCTGAGCCTGGGGATTGCTTGAGTCCATGGGACTGGGACTACGCCAGCCTACATAGGGAAACCTAGTTTCAAAATAAATAAACATATAAAATGATGTGACTTTGAGCACAGTCCTCAACCTCTCCATGCCTGGGTTTACTCAACTGTGAAAGAATAAAGATAGCATCTGTATCATAGAGTTGTGGTAAGAACGCCGTGAAGGCATTGCAAATGGGACTGACACTCAGATATACAGTTGTCACTCATTTTCTGATGCTACTTACGATCATTTCATTATATTGTTTAAGTCACCTAACACGTAAGTGACTGGTAAAAAGAAAGTCGTCATGGTGTCTGTCCTCCCCCATTTGGTAACGGCATCAGCTCTAGGATTAGACTTATTTGCATATTAGAGGAGGCTAGTAACTATAGCGAATAAAATACATTCAAATGACAAGGACCTTCAAGATTTTTCTAGTCCAGAAGTTGACAATTTTTTTTTTTCTGTCAAGGGCCAGACTGTAAATATTTTGGCTTTGTGGCCATATGGTATCAATGGCAGCTACTCAAATCTGTTGACTGTGCAGAAACAGCCATAGATGCTATGGAACAAATGGGCATGGCCACATTCCAGCATTGTTTTATTCGTGGACACTAGAATTTGAAATGTATGTCATTTTTACATATCATGATATAGTAGTCTTCTAGTTTGTTTCCAATGAAAACTATAAACACTGTTATTAGCTCAAAGGTCATAAAAATTAAAAGGTAAAATTTGGTTGACTCCCTGACCTAGTTCAAAGCTTGCCAACTCCAATGGGAATTCCACTTGAGAATTCTTTTATGGGTGAAAAGTGAAGTTACCCAATGCCCACTTCAAACCCATTGAATAAAAATCTCTGGTCGTCAGTGAACTCTACTGTGACATGTTCTGTTGTGGTTTTTTTTGAGACTAGGTCTCATTATTTTTGCCCATGGAACCACAGGCTCACATTGCCTGGGGTACCACAGACTCAAGCAATCCCCAGTCTCAGCTTCCCAGGTAGCTGTGATTACAGACATGCACTACCACGCCCAGCTATTTTTTTGGGACTAGGTCTCACTATGTTGACCAAGCGGGACTCGAACCACCATCGATCCCCAGCCCTGGCCATGACTTCCTAGGCTGCCATCTACAGGCACACTCCACCATGCCCAGCCTACTGTGACTTGTTTTTGAGCCCCACCTTTGTGGTTTTGGACACCACACTTTGAGAAAACACTCAAGAACTTCAAGTAAGTATGGAGATTTCATGGATCTCTTCATAGATCCTGAAATGAGCTGCTCTAAAGGTTTAGTGTAACAAGTACCTTGCTGCAAAAGTGAGTAAGATTGATTATTGTGGCATACAACATGTTGGTTTCTGCTGATGATGGATGATTGGATAAACAGGACAGAGTGTATATGATCTGTGTGTACACACATAGGTCAATGCTAATCAACTCTGTAGAAAAAGATGAAATCTTGCCATTTGCAACATGAAAAGAACTTGACTAAGTCTTTTAGTGTTACATCTGTATATGCACCTTACACATTTTTTTAATGAGTTAATGAAAATTGGTATTCTACTGCTCTTATACAGAGTTCTGGTAAATGAACATTCTAAATTTGAAAGGATAGTATGTTTGAACTACATGTACTGCCCTGGATAAGGAATGTCCAAAGGAAAAAGGAATAATGTGTGCAATACTGCATAAATTCTGTTTGTTTTCATTCAAAAAAGATAATAGCAAAATGTTATGAACCATTGTTGCCTCAATAAAGACTTATTTGAAAGAAAGAAAATACTTGAATAAACCTAGAATTGGAAGGGAAAGTAGGGAATGAATATGTCATTTTTCTTTTTATTTAAAAATATCTTGTTTCAGTTTTTATAGGAACAGTTTTAAAATTGAAAAATTTGAAAATTGAAAAACACAAACTCCAATAATCTTCACAGATTGTTTGGGACGTGAAGTCATTTCTCTAACACAAAAGAGAAGTCTCACCAACCAGAGAAAAGTGGAAAAAACTAATTTATAATGTGAATCTGGCCTCAAAATTACAGTTACCAACTTTTTTCTAACTCAATCAGCAGCTGAAGAGAAGCTTTGAAGTGGAGTTTTATGACATTAATCACATCTAATGTATGATAGAATTCCAACTTTGAATAGCCCTAGCTTTGACTGAACAAGACAGAAGGAGGCAATTCATTCTCCTTTTCTAGTTTTTATTTTCAATGCAGAGTAGAGTATAATTTTAACAGGCTACCTATGGTGTGTGCCATTATAGTAAGTTTCTCTGAAAAGTAATCCATCTAAATAATTGCTAATTACACAGTGCCTGTTAGATTTCCACTTTGCCCTACTATTTTCAGCAAAAGATTTGTAAGAATCGTGAAGAGTACCATGCCAAATGCTGATCAAAATTATTCTGTCTTATTTTGGCACAACTGTCATGTCCATGTAATTATACCTGTAGATTAGAAAACTGATGATTTCTGAAGAGGGAAAAAAGATGAAACTCATAATCTATGCAGTCATTCAAAATTAAATAGACTGAAAGTTCAAGTGGAAATTTCAAGACAAAAAAAAATCCTTCTTTTTCTAATTGCAATTTATTCATTTGTCCACACACCATTTATTGAGTGTTTACCATGTCAGGACCTGTGGCTGTAAATTTGCAGGTGCCAACACCCAAAGGAAGCAGTTCATCTTCTTCTTAATTTGACAATAAAGAGCAGAAAAGTTAGATGACCAGTAGCTCACTGATCAATGCAGAAACAGGCATAATGCAGGCTTATGTTGGTACTTAAGAAACATGATTGTAGCACAGGGCCAAGCACATTCTAGGAAAGGGAATGTATTGTATTGTCATATGCATTGGACTAAGTTGTGTATCCACAGAGTTCTTATGTTGAAGCCCTAACAGTCAATGTGACTGTATCTGAAGACAGGGCTTATGAGGCTATTAAGGTTCAGTGAGGTGGGAAAGATGGGATCCTAATAGCCTAGGTTGAGTACCCTTATAGTAAGACACGAGAGAGTCATTGTCTTTCTCTTTCTGGGCATACCAGACAAGTCACATGACTGTGCAGTAAGTTGGCAGCTGCCTGCAAGCCAGAAGAAGCCACAGATTTACCTTCATAGTACCTTGATTTAGGACTCCCAGCCTTTATAACCATGAGAAATAAATTTCTGTTCTTCATGCCACTCAGTATATGGTATTTTGTTATGGCAACCTGAGCAGACTAAGATGCTTTATGGCGCTGAAAAGTCCTGTAGTTAATCTAATTTAGGCACAGATGAATTCAGGGGCTCAAATAATAAGATTAAACGTTCCTGCCCTGTTTGTGCATGCATGCTCCATTTTCCATGACTCTCTCTCCCCCTCCACCTTCTGTCCCTCTTTCTCTCCCTCCCCCTTTCTTTTCATTTCTTCTTTTCACCAATGCTGGTTTTTGCTTTCCTAACTTGAATATACTTTATTCTTAGGTGAGTGACCTCTTTGTACCCTAATGCCAGCAAGACTGACTTAGTGATTCTAGATCACTTGCTGATGATGTGGTCTACTGCATGATCCTAGTGAAATCCCAGTGAAAAGAATATTTGTCTTTTCCCACAGTTCTAACAAAAGGCTTGCCACTGAGGCTTGCTAGCCTGCCTTGGGTCACGGATCATCCCTGTGCCAATCACTAAAGACTGGCAGCTGGGTTATTCCCCTACAGCTAGCAGCTTAGGGTCAGCCTCTTCTGGACTGTTGGCTGAGAGTGGAAGAGCGAGGCTTTCCAAAAGGAAGTTGGAATGGACACCCCACAGGAGAAAAGAGATGCCAGGTAGGCCCATTTCTGATACAGAACTCCTAAAATTTAAAATTTCCTAAGTGATAAGATTTACAGGAATGTTTTCATATTCATAACAGACTCCTTTCAGTCACATCTATGTTTATGTGAATGCGGTGACTTTTGGAAAGTATCTATGGTTGCAACTGGTTTCTAGAGATACCAACCTGTGATTATAAGATTGAAACTTAGTCTAAATCACCTATTTCACCTTTGGCAGGGGAAGGATGGAGGGAAATAACTGGAGGATTAATTGATTCATTTAGGAGGGGTCAATGAAAAATTGAAAAGAACAAGATAATACGTATGTTACATTACAGGGAAAACAGTCGAAGGGAACAATAACATTTAGGTTGAAAATAGAAAATAGGGATTACACATGTCTTCTAATAGGCAGAACAGAGTAAAAAACTTACAACCACAAGGCCAGGCACAGTGGCTCGTGCCTGTAAGCTTCAGCCTGTGAAGCGGCCGGAGGTAGGGATCGCGGTTCGAGTCCTGCCTGGGGCCCATAGCGAGACCTAATTCCAAAAAAATAGCTGGGCATGGTGGTGCGTGCCTGTAATCCCAGCGACCTGGGAAGCTGAGGCTGGGGATTGCTTGAGTCCATGGTACCCCGGGCAACGAGAGCCTGCGGTACCACGGGCAAAATTAGCGAGACCTAGTCTCAAAAAAAAAAACTTACAACCACAGAATTTCAGTCAAATATGTATTCCTCTAGGGAATAAACCATGAACAAATAGATAAAAATTATATGAATATGAATTTTGTTTTGGTGCAGGAATAAGCTAACATTTGTAGATTTCTATAGTCAGTTTAACAAAGTACTGAGTTCCTTACTACTGGAAGTAAACAAGTAGAAGCTTTATGGCTATCCTACTGAGTAAGAGATTATATTTTAAATATTCTTAATATTCTTTTGCATTCAAAGTTTTTTTCAACTAGGAAAGTAGTATGACAAAGCAGGAAAAAAAGTACTAACTGCTCTGAGAACAATCGTATTCAAGTTTCTTTACTAATTGACCTTAGTTAGAAGTCATGGCTATCACTATAAAATAGCCTTAGATTTGTTTTGGTTTAGTCCTGCTCACTGAGGCTATTTCTTTGCCTATTAGAATGATAGCTTGAGCCAGACTACAACCTCACAAGTTACATTTAGTAAGTCCTTTAGTCACTTACAACCACAACACAATCCAATTTATAATTGAAGACATCCATTATTCTGTTGTAATCAAAAGTGTGAACTTGATTTAAAGTGAAAACACTTTTGCCTTCATGTCCCCACTGGGCGAAGTCTGCTTTCCCTGGCTGCATGCAGTGCAGCAAGACTTTTGATCTCTGAAATCATCTGCAACTTACATGTCACCTGCTGGGCCTCAGCCTTAGCTCACTCTACTATCATCCTGTAGTCCCTGTCGCTGCTAACTTAGCCCTGTGTACCTGCCATCCCATCACCCTGGCAAAATGGTAAATGTCTGGGATCCTATTAAAAACAACCCCAGACTCTTGCAGTTTCCATGTCTCCTCTCCAGGGTTCTTGTTCCTCTAACTTGCTGAAGGAGAGCATAGTTGTTATTACTTCCCAGTGGCAGCTCCCTGCAGTGTCATTCTCAGCTGCTTCCATTTTTCTTCATGAGGTAGGCCATACTCCATGGACCCTGAACACCTAGTACACTCTCCAAGTGGATCCCTGTGAAGCCCCCTGTGAAACCCTGGATTTGCCCGTCCACACCCATTCCCACAAGGCAGGTAAAAATGTTTCCTGAAAAATTCTCCCCACATCCCAACTCTGCTGTTCCTTTTTTATCCATGGTAAACGAAGGGCTTTGGGGGAAAGAATTTATAATTTCAAGGCCGGGCACGGTGGCTCGTGCTTGTAAGCTTCAGCCTATGAAGCGGCCGGGGCTAGGGATCGCGGTTCGAGTCCCACCTGGGGCCCGTAGCGAGACCTAGTTCTAAAAAAAATAGCTGGGCATGGTGGTGCGCGCCTGTAATCCCAGCTACCTGGGAAGCTGAGGCTGGGGATTGCTGGAGTCTGTGGTACCCCGGGCAACGAGAACCTGCGGTTCCATGGGCAAAAATAGCAAGACCTAGTCTAAAAAAAAAAAAAAAAAAAAAGAATTTATAATTTCAATATAGTGCAGTATTTTCTTTGTAAATTTCTACTTTGAGGGTCTATGGCATCTGATAACTAAAATATTTTGGTGCTTTGATTAGGAATTCAAACCACAAATCCCATTTGGATTCACTTAGGCTCCTCAAAAAAGCCATTTGATAGTCTTCACTGTCCACATTTTACAGCTAGAAAAACTGAGGTGCAGAGAAATGCAGTTTGTCCATATCATGTATAGGGTGAGTCAGGCTTTTCCCTCCATTAGCTTGTATATTTAACACCTGGGGTATTGCATCTTCTTCCCCATGATTGTGCGGCCAAGTAGGTGTGCACGTGTATAAGTGTGCACACCTGGACCTAGGAGAGAGGAGCTTAAAGGGGCAGAGGGCCTGGAGACAACACGCATGCACATGAGCATACACTAACACCAGCGAGAGAACCCAGAAAAAGAGAATGAAGATTTCAGGGGAGGTGATGGTGGGTGTGCCTGTCTTCTAGCCCCTCTGGCCCTTGTCTGACCAGCCTGATTTGTCTGTGTAACTGCTAAAATCAGTTAAGAGCCTACGTAGGCTGGTGAACCTGGTGCTTGCCCCTACAAATTGGAGACAAGGATTAACTACTGACAGTTGGGGATGGGGATGGGGATTTTACCCTAGTAAAATAGCTGGTAAATAATGAGATAGGCTAGAAATCGAGAATCTGCTCTGCATGTGTGCCCCATACTGTGATTAATTGGTCTGGTTGTATGGAAGAATCAACCTACATGTGTAATTTCCTTGCTGGAGAAGGGGGAGGAGGGGTGTTGCTGCTAAACAGCTGGAACCAAGCATAAATTGCCAATAAATATATTTCAGTCAATGGTTACATTAAAGCTCTTTTTGTCAACCAATATATCCTGATACTTGCAGAAAGAAAGCAGCTACATGTGTTGGCTATTCTGCCAATTATCTGTTACATTTGTGTGACAAAAAAGGAGAGTAGTAAATATCTACTGAATCCAATAAATGCTCCTTTAGTATGCAATAAACAGCACCAGGTCTATCTTAAATGCTTGACTCACATTCTCTCATACTTTCTCATAATAACACTTGGTCAATATTTTTTTCCATTGTACAGATGAAGAAAGAGAGACTCAGAACAAATTGTGGGAGAAAACATTAAAAACAGACTAACCTTTCTCTATTCCATCATTGCCTAATCCAGATTGAGCTCCATAAGTCCTTATGACCCTATTATCATCTGTCAAATAGGAAGAATAATATGCTATTTAGCTTGCAGAGGCATCAAATAAGTTAACACATGGGTAAGAACTTTAAATACCCATGAAGAACTGTCCACATTCAGGGGCCATCATGACTCTGACTGACATTCCATAAAGGTGGCTGCAACAAGTTCAACCTCAGCCAAGTGTTGCAGAACAAGGACCACAGGCTGAGCAGCTAGAAGGGATGGCATAGGAGATGCTGTGTCCTGAAGTCCTGAAAATCATTTAAACAGAAGGAAAAGAAACCTAGAATTAAAAAAAAAAAAAAAAAAAAAAAAAACACTTAAAAGTAGTGCTGTGTTGCTCAGACGGAATCAAGTTGGGAAAGCTTTAGGATACTTTGGTTGCTCTAGAGAACTATTATAAGACTTGAAAATGAGAGCCAGGTGGAGGAAAAGAAAGTCAGGCCACAAAAGACGAGCACAGAGGGAAAAGAAGCACAAACTCACCAGTTCGGGGAAAGAGAGCATAACGATAGAGAAAGGATTTTTAAATCCAAAGATTGTAAGATAGACTGGATGTTTGCAAAACACCACAGCTGCTGCATTCCTCAGTCTAGAAGAGAAATAATGGAAACTTTCTTTTCTCTTTTCCAACAAGACATAACAAAAGCAGTACTGATGTAATTAATGAAAAAAAGATGGCTATTTGAAACAGGGAAGGCACTGAACAACAGAATGGAATGGAAATGAGGTCCACATTTAGAGACAACTCATTATTTATCTGCTGTACTTTTAATGCACACCATGTTCTTCTAAAATTTCTCTCCAGGGAGAATATCAAACCAGGTTTGTAAATGATACAAGCATGAGTGGTTAGAAACTTTGATATAAGCAATGGGTGAATGGAGTTATTCCTTGAATATCAATTAGTATAGTCCATCCAACTTGAAGATTCTTACAACTGAATACTTCAACTTAATGGATCTGTTTTCAAATTCTCTTTAATGGCCCTTCTGTGACCATAATATCTACTTTTCCAGACATCCTAAGTAGAAGCAACGTATGTAGAATCCCCTCAGGATAGCATATGGAGGAGAGAATGTAGGTTGCCAAATTTAGCAGCTCTTGAGAGAGTGTTTCTGAATTAAACTTGAGTCTATAGGGATTAGTGTTCATTTATGACTGGCAAGACTTATCTTCCCAATTCTGAAAGATAAATCCTGCTGATATGCCTGTGGATTTCACAAAAACCATAAGACCAAAAAAAAAAAACAAAAAAAAAAACCTTTCCACAAAAGGCAAGCATTCTGTAACTATTTTGGAATAATGATAAATCACATGTCATGTTAGCATATTCTTACTGTTGAATGAGGAATTTTGTAAGTACTGTACCAACTCTGACCTAAAGAAACTCATTTCCGAAATTTTATCCCTAGATGTTAGACTAAGAGTGTTTTCAAAAACTTCATCGAGGTTTCACCAGGTAGTGACTGCAATCTTTGGCATTTTAAAGATAAGTAAAATTTCTAAATATGCAAAATGGGAAACCAAGGTATTGCCAATTGTTTACTTTGCTAAGTTAGATCAGTTTTTATTTTTAATTAATTTGGATTTTATTCTTTTTTCTTTCCCGTACAAAGTGATATTAGCACAAGCATTTACTGCTTAACGCACAAATCTTAACCTTGAATATACTTAGTTTTATGAAAAATCATCTTGGTTTATCCTATTGTTACAGTTTCATTGCAAACATGTGAGGAAGATACTGTGGCAAACCAGAGCTTGTCTGCAGACCTACAGTTGAAAACCAGTAGCCCAACTCATTTTGTTGGCATGAGTTAGTTTTCGATCCTAAGCAGTCATTAAAATATAATTCAAAAACTGCCGTCATTAAGTAGAAAGCAAACACCTGTAATTTAGGGTGAAATGATTAAATCTTCTCTTTACATTTATTGGAGAAGTGTGGGGTTTTTTGTTTGTTTTTTTCTGTACCCATTCATTCAGTAAATTCCTTGGTATACAGTTTATTTTTCTTTCCATCTGCAAGTACTTGATAGAGCTAGGATTTTATTCATATTTGAATTGTTTTTCTGATAACTACTAACACATCTTGAAGACCTAATAAAGCTTCTCATTTATACGCAAAGACACTCTTAATTCTAACTTTCCTTTTTCACCCTGAATAATAAAGCTCTTTTCACACTCATTCCTTTTTACAGGTTAAATCAAGCCATGAACGCCAAGAAACTACTAAGTGCTTGTTTTTTGACGTTGTTTTATATTAAAAGCCTAGTTATAAATGATCTGTGAGACTAAGAAGCCTTGTCATTCATGGTTTTTTAACATTGCAGTATTTTTAAATAGAAGGTGGCCTCATGAAAAGAGAACTTAATTTTATTAATGCTGGAAGCACTAGATTCCAACGACAGTGAAAGACGAACCTAAAAATTGATCCTTGCACTGCAATAATTTTGAAAATTTCAGTGTGGGAAACCTGTGTTCAAGCACACGTTGTTCTTTTTCCTGTTCGAAAGTTAATGTTAGTACTCTAACACTTTTTAGGAGAAAAACAGGTTAACTTTTCACTCTGGCAAGAACAAGCAGCAGTCTTCTTACGTATTAAATTCTTGAAGGATGTGGAAAGAAAGTGTTTTTTCCTCCTCTTTACACAGTTGCTTTAAAAACCAATACATGCTTAAATTTCACCCACCCAAAATAAGCCTCAAATTCAAAACCAGGTGATACACAGCACAGAAATTTATTTTTTTTCATGGTAAATTAATATAAAGCCTGGAAAGTTAGGCTATGGAATTCCTGATGAAGAGATTTCCCCTTTTTATCACTTCAGAAACGTTTGAAATTTTTTACAGCAAGATTGTTTTCCTTCTTTTTAAGTAAACAAAAACCTATCAAGCACCGTGTTTGAAATCTGAAATATGTGTTTTACTGACTCTGTGTCAACGATGCTTTTATTCTGAGAAAATAAATAAAACACAGATGGGAGGGGGGGTGAAAATCCAAAACAGATTTCTTGAGCGAAAGAAATTATTGAATATAGAACTTGAAATTGCATTAAAGCCAGCAGAGATCTGTTACTTTTCTTAAACATTTACTTTTCAATTCATGCTGGCAATTTTACCCTATGCATCATAAAGATGTAACTGCTGTTCACTGCAATCATCTTAGGCTACATTATCGGACGACCAGTAGAGGTCACCATCTACCATGTTCTAGCATTTCAGGGCCAGAAAAATCTTGACTGTTTAATTGGTTAGTGAAAATGCAAAAGGATCAGAAGTATTCAATATGAGGTTTCCTTTTGGAACCTTTGTGTAATTGAACCAATATTTAAGTCAGGGGAAAAATATAAATAAAAACAATAGACACAAGATGTTCGTCATGAGGCTTCAAAAAACAGGATTTCTTAGAAATTACATAAAAATTCTTCATTTGACTTAGTTCATACAAATCCTTTATGTCAAAATGCTAAAATGAAAACTCCCAAAAGTTATTAAGCCCAACATAGTAAAATCTATGTATTAAAAATGGTTTTGTGGTCTCTTTTTCCCACTATGTAATCCTTAAAAATCTCAAAAGTGTATTTTCATTTCAACTTAGTCTGTGAGTTTATGGTAGATTTTTTAAAAAGATGTTCCTTTTCTAAACAACACAATAATAGTTAATGTATCATGGTGTTAGTGCAACTAGTGGCTTAACTGTTTGCAAAATATACTAAAGCTTTGATAGGTAATTACTGTTGCTATATTTCCCAAAGGTAGTTCATAGCTATTTTATTTTCTTTAGGACATGACTGAATTGAGAAGAAAAGAAATAGTTTGGAGGTAAAATGTATGAATATCTTGAAATAATTTTTAAATGCCCTTTTAATATTAGTACTTCCAGTTTTAATACTAGCTTAATATTAAGTTTCAGCATTCACAAATGGATAGATATATAAGGATATGCAACTCACACTAGGGAAAACAATCCCTGTAAACAGAATCTTCTTAAAGAAAAGTTTATTTCAAATGTTAGTAAGCTTATTATAACTGGGAACTGGTCAAATAGATTAGATGCTCAGCAAAACTAACACAGATTTATATCCTCAGGTTTGGGTGGGAAATCATACTAAAATTCTAAGAAAAAAATAATTGTTTTTGTAATTTTAAATGAAAAACAGCATAATATTAAAATTATGTAATATTAGGGTAATTTTAGCCTGTGTCACAAATAAATCTAAAATGTTAGTGGATTAACAAATTATTTCAAATTCCTATACCAGTCTCATGTTATTTTTCCCAAACAGACTATCACCATTTAATGAACAGAAACCTACTCATTTTGTTTGATTGTTATGTCTGTTGTTGCATAATACCTAATAATGTGCTTTCCAAATTGGAATGATAATTACATGACTAAGGGGTAGCAGAAAACCCAAACTATTAAGAGCTCTGTGCTCTAACAGAGACCTGGTCATTTGTATGTACAACAGCAAAGGAAGCAGGCTCTTAGTGTGAAGGATTTGTAATATGATTGGTATGTGGAGAAAGAGGGAGGAAGAGAGTGAGAGAGAGATTTCAAATAATAGTTTCTCAATAAAATTCCAAATATTACCCCCCACTCCCTTCACCCCCCCACCCCCCATGAATAAGTGTCCAGCAAACGTATTCAGTATTGCTGAATACTCAAGGCTGCTGAGTACCAAAAGCTAGCCACAAGTCTAAAGCACCTTCTTGTGGGAAACCACAAGAAAGGAGTTAGGCAGTTCCCAGAGAGTTGGGACAGAAGAGAAAGTCTCAAAATTCAAAACACAATAATCGAGATAATCACTGTCATTGTCTCTGTAAAAGACCAGGAGCACCCTCCCCACATGTCTATTACCCATATGTCTGTTCCAAGTGTATTTCCCAAATGTCTCTACATTTCTGTTTTCCACATCTTCCACGGTGTGTCCTCCTCCCAGCAGCACCAAGATTTAAGTCAAAACTGGAGAAGCAAGAGAGTTTCAACCTATCTATCTTTAGTTATGAACCACTATGGCTGTTTAACTCTAACTCTTCATCCTATTGACAGGACGCCCCCATTCAGGAAGTCAGGTTTATGGCGTTCCAGGAATTGCAATCTGCTGACCGCCCCAGAGATCCCTTTGATGTAAAGATGGTGGTGGAGTCTGTAAAAATACCAGAGAGTAGATTATTCCTCTAACAGGAATTAAAATTTTTGTTGAGCTCAATTTTAGATATAGCAAGATCTAGCTTGAGAAAATTATTTAAACAATGTCAAACAAAAGCATGAATCACTTTTATATAGTTACAACACTTTCAACTTCTCAAATCATTTTCAGATCTCTTTTCATTTGATTTTCATAGCAACCCTGATGGAAGTTAAAACAGATTAATTCAATATTACCGACTATCAGCACTCAGCACCTGAGTCACTTGTACCAGTGACAACTGGTTAATGACTGAACAAGATCAAACACTATAATTCTTATCTCCCAACTTCCAAAACATCCCATTGCTAAATTGGCCTTCATTAGAGAATTAAGGTCACAACTATTTTTCCAGTGCTCTTCTATAGAAAATAAGGTCAAGAATTATTAACTCATTAGTGAATATTTTCCCTGGCAAGCTTTCTTCCTTCCGAAAATCTCCTCTACCCATTAGCTCCTTTCAACACAAAATCTGCATATCTTTTTCTTTATTATAGCTCAAATGCCCATGCAGGTATTTAGGAGGCATAATTATTTACACAAAGAATTTCGAATGTGTTCTTGGAAGTCCCCATTGTTGTCTTTCTAAAATGCCTGTTTTTTGCAGCTCACTACTTTTTATTCTCCCCATCCATATAATCCTCAGTTTAATCATGGCCTTGGGACAGTGTGTATTTTGTAACTCCTCTACTTCTTTAAACATGTAAATGAAGGGAACAAAATGGCTCTCTGTATCAAATGTAGATTAACAAATTCAGTCCTTTGGGAATGTCATTCTATAAAATGGGTGGAAAATAATTATTTGATAAGGGTGATAAACTGCAATGAAAAACCCTTAATTAAAAAGCTTGCTATCACAACATTCAAAGAGAAAAATGTCACCTATTTGTATTCAGGAAATTGACTCCTTTTCATTTATCCTATCAGGGATATAATCTGGTTTCAAATGATTATATATAAACCTATTTTTAAAAGTTGCTGTAATCTGTAAATGGAAAAAAGTAACATCCCATAGGTCACTCAAGGAGAAAGCATTTGGAAACCATATTCTTTTCACTTACTTGAGAAATGGATATTCACTTTTAAATTAACCCTGACTTACTTAAGAAAAGATAGAGGAAGGGAGAGATTAGGGAAAGAGACTCAAAATCTGTGGAGATTTCAGTTGGTGCAAGCAAACAGAGAAAAGATAAATGTGAGAATGTAATTTTATTTGGCCATTGATACAGGTGCTGAGTGACTTTTGCCCTGAAAGGAGCCTAGAGAAGAAGCTGAGTCCAAGATCTATAAAAATGAGGCAGAAGTGGATGTGTATATGGTGCAATTCTGAATGTCCCACTGGTATGCAATACATATTAATGTATCTCACCTGGAAATTTTAAAGTGTTAATTCTCAGCTCTGATTTCAAGTTATATGCTTCAGCTGGTTTTCTGACTGCAGGAAAAGCAATTTCTAAACTTGAAAAGATACTTTTGGTTTGTCTGTGCAGAAAAGGAGTAGTTTTTATATTCAGCACATAAGCCTGAGCATATAATGACAGCTTCTCTTTAAAATTTTCCTTATTGCTATGTTTTTAAGATAGTCACTACTCAGTACCATTATTTTAAGTGGATTTTATGTCTGGGTGTAGGAAGTCACAAAGAGAAAAGGAAAGTTTAAGATAGCAAATAAATTTAAGTCTGTGATTATGTGTTTGTATAGAAATGTTGGTCTCAAAAATTCAGTTACTCTTTGCTTGTTTTTCTCCAATTCTTCATGAAAACAAAATGGTCGAGTGGTATAATTCAATTCTCATTCTTTATTTATTTGTGGATGTTGGCAAGAGGAGACATGGAAGAAAAAGAACAAGCCTGAACTCTTCTTCTCAGTAGCTCTTATATAGCAAGAGAGCAAATCAGCTACTCACTGCCACAATAACATTGTATAAAACAAACAGAGCACTTCAGAGGAACACAGGACCATAAACATTTATTTCTACTTGTGAGTACATGGGTTGACTGGTGTGCTGCAAATCTGGGCATGACCCAGTCAATCTCCATCTAGCTGATGTTTCTGCAGCCAGCTGGAAGGACAACTGGTGATTGGAGTCCTAAGGTTGCCTCAGCAGGGACTGCTCTGTTCTCCTCCAAGTTCTTCTCGCTCCCACTTACTGGTCTTCTGGGACTTATTCTCAACAAAGTGGCAAGACTCCAAGAGAGCCACAGAACTGTACAAGGCCACTTGAGGCCTACGCTCAAAACTAGAATTCTTTTGCTTCTGCAGCATTCTTATGGCCAAAGCGTTTCCAGATTAGTCTAGAGTTGAAGGATGGGAAAGACTCCATCCAGGTCTTCATGGAAAGAACCAGAAAGTCACATCTCAAATAAGTGGACACAGAAAAGGGTGGGATTTGGAACATTTTTGTAGTTCACCACATGGGAAAAGAATTGGTGGCAATGGGAATTAGGGACTATATTTTCAAGCTGTGCTTTCCATAACAAGCTATTTTATGTAGTCTGTGTATATATTCAGGAATGTGTTATGCTATCTGCTTTTTGCTACTGTCACTACTGACAATATTTCATAGGGTAAGGACAATATTTCATAGTGCAAAAGTCACATAAACCATTTCAAGGTTTTGATATATTGTAATGATTCATAACTTCATTTGCCTAAGTAATTTTTTCCAGTAATCTGATAGTATAAAGTCTTACCTCATTTTTTTCTGTGTACATAAAAGTAAGAGTTTGTTTTTTAACCTTCCATGGAAAATATGGCATATCTTTTTTATACTTATTTGTGTATATACATTTCCCCTGTCACTAATTCCCCTTGGTGTGGAACTCATTCTCTCTCTCTCTGTCTCTCTGTCTCTCTCTCTCTCTCTCTCTCTCTCTCTCTCTCCTCCATATATCCATCTTTCTGACAATAGCAATACTTACATTTTTTCATGAAGATTGTTTATAGTTTTCAAAATATAGACATAAAGTAGTCTAATGACACTTCTATCCAAGAAATTTTAAAACTTTTATTACTAGGTTTATCCAGAAGTGTTGGTTATCCCTTGCAAATAGAGAATACTAAAAGATGTATCTTTTAATTCATGTATGTAAGCTTTACTTTTTTTATACTTTTCTTTACCTGAAGCACAGCATATATTATTGCCATCCCCATGTTCTTATCTAACAATCATTTTTAGTTTGAAAAAGAGCAGAAAGGTTTGGAATACATGGATGTTTAAGCAGCCATAGGAGATGTTAGAGTAGGAGGTCATGGTGAAATTTATGCTTTTTTTCTCATACCTGTTTACTATAAAAAGAAGATATGAATATTAAAAAGTGCAGTATCTTAGAAGCTGGAGAGATTGGTTAACTATGTTTTGAAGCAAAGCAGGTTCTTCACCTTCTAAATGTGAGTTGTGATACCTTAGCCTACCAACCCTTCTAAGAGTTAGAGATAAAATATAAAGTGCCTGACACATTGTAGATGCTCAGTAGTTTATAAATATTAGTAATATACATAAAAATAGGAAGGGATTGACTTTACCAAAAGAGAGGTCTGGCCTTTGTCCCTCCTCTTAGGAAGTAACCTCTAACCTCTTGGAGTTTCCCATGCAGTAGAACCATCTTTAGTATTTGTGGTCTGTCTATTAGATCACAGGGGACATTGTATGGCAAAGAGGTGATTCAAGGTTAGTCTCTTGCAGTTTATGTTACACAACAACTTCAGTTTGGAGCTCCTACACCCAAAAAAGTGACCATCTGAGTATAGGATTAAAGCTTTGAGTCACGACTATAAGTTTGACCTTAGAAGGACAGGGAAGTGGACATTAATATCAACATAAGAGCAATATTTCACACATCTGTAGGTAGCAGCCTAGGAAGTCACAGCCAGAGCCAGGGACCATGGTTCGAGTCCCGCTGGGGGCACATAGAAAGACCTAGTCCCAAAAAAATAGCTGGGCATGGTTGCGTGAGCCTGTAATCCCAGCTCCTGGAAAGCTGAGACTGGGGATTGCTTGAGTCTGTGGTACCCCAGGCAATGTGAGCCTGTGGTTCCATGGGCAAAAATAGCAAGACCTAGTCTCCAATGAATGAATGAATGAATGAATGAATGAATGAATGAATGAATGAATGAATGAATGTATGAATATATGAATATATGAATATATGAATGAATGAATATTTAATGAGTCTTGACAGTAAAATCTCTGAAAACTGAGACTCAAGTAAACTTCTGGGACTAGTAATATATCACGTATAGATGATCATATAACTGTATGTGAGAGAGGTAACACCATCTCTGAAGAGACAGATCTCTTCCTTTGGTATTCATTTGTAATCTTTGCCTATAATACAACTGCAATCACAAACATAGCCCTTCCATGGATTCTTCATCTAGATCCAGTAAATTATGGAAACTGATGGTAGTTTTACGACACCCCTGAACTTGGAGTTGGTCACAAGTTTGGAGCTGACTAGTCAGTCTGAAAAATTATGTCCTTAAATTTGTATTTGTACAACTTAGGGTAACAAATTATATTCAAATATGTGAATATTATCACCTTGAAACCTTTCTAGCTATATGGAAAGATAATTAGATATAATGGTATCTAGAATATTCAGAAACAGGTATTACATTAGCACATGCACGATAAATTATCATTGCCTTAGCAAATTCAAAACATTTTAAAGACAATCCATATGTATATTTCCCAAGACCTTACCCTCTGTTTTTTGGAGTTTTTTTTTTTTTTGAGACTAGGTCTCGCTATTTTTGCCTGTGGAACCGCAGGCTCATGTTCCCAGCGGTACCACAGACTCAAACAATCCCCAGCCTCAGCTTCCCAGGTAACTGGGATTATAGGCCTGCACCACCAGGCCCAGCTATTTTTTGGGAACTAGGTCTTGCTACTTGCCCCTGGTGGGCCTTGAACCACGATCCCTGGCCCCGGTAGTGGCTTCCTAGACTGCCACCTACAGGCATGCGCCACCACGCCCGGCCCCCATATTATTTAAATATCTTATATACTTAAATCCTTATAACTACCAAAGAACTTTTAGAAATATAACTCTTCTATTTGGGAAAAGACATTGTTACTGTTCCTGAGCCTCTGAACCTTCTGAACTTTACCTATTATAATAATGATGACCACTGTTTAAGGAATCCTTTGCACATGGCAAATACTATGCTCAGAACTTTCCCAAGTACACAATCTTTTTTTTGAGATTAGGTCTCGCTATTTTTGCCCATGGAACCACAGGCTCACGTTGCCCAGGGTACCACAGACTCAAGCAATCCCCAGCCTCAGATTCCTATAGTTGGTATTACAGGTGCGCACCACCACGCTCAGCTATTTTTTGGGACTATGTCTTCCTGTGTGGCCCGGAGCGGGACTCAAACCACAATCCCTAGCTCCAGCCGCTTCATAGGCTGAAGCTTACAGTCATGCACCACCGTGCCAGGCTTTAACTTCTTTAATAAAAGTTAATTCAGACTTCCCAAATATCTGAAATGAAAAGCAACATTCACATGAATAGCAGTTATTTTGCCACAAACTAACCTTCTGATTTTCTCCTGAATGCCATGATCAGTCAATGAGGCACTGTTGTGAGGAATTCAGCAATGGCTGCATCAGTTTCATTGAGGTATTCTTATTTTTCTTTTATTTTCCATTAGTCAGAGACACAGGAAATGGTGTGCTGGGTTTTGTTCTGCACAAGGGATTCTGACAAAGTGAACTAGTGCTGGTCGAGAAGCAGTTCATGTTCCCCTAATCAACCTGTCTTCTAAGTTGTGCAAAGACAGCATCTACATTAATGAAACTCACTTGACCTGAAATTTTTTCTTTCTTAAGACTTCACTCAATGGACTAGCAAAGGGAAATGCTACAGAAAGTAACATGGTACTGAATGATCAGGTCCTGAACTATATTTCCTATTTTGATGTTGTTGATAATTGCCCTGTTCACTTCTGGACCAGAATCTCTGTGACAGAGAGCATCAGATCCTATAACAGAAGAGCCATTATAAACTCTTCTAGAGTCTTTGGGCAAGTAAAGTGAGACAAATAAGGATGTCTTGTAGAGACCCCATGAGAAACATAGAAAGAATTTTTAATACATGCCTGTCCCATAACAAGTACTCAGTATTGGCAGCTATTACTATGGTTAAGTAAGTAACCCTTGGTTTCATTTTTCTTTTTCACCATGCCCAACTTTGTATTTAAACTCATTGATAACAGAATTTATAGGTCTTTAACCTTATCTTGGCCTTGAATCTTAACACCGTTAAAAATAACTTTCTTCTTAGTGTTACAGCTCTTTTAGAATTTGCCTAGTAGGTTTTCCCGTCACCACTGGAAGACCCCCACAAGAGGTCTAAAATATAAGAATATTTGTAAAATATTTATGGAAGTTCATTTTATGTAGTATAAATAAATTCTTATTTATTGAAGTTCATTTTTACATTTAACTGTATTTATTTTAAAAAACTACTAAATTTATATGTGATTCAAATGCTTGTATCATATAAAAACAAACTTTGAAGTGCAAGTTCTTTATCTTAAAATTGAAAGCTTCTATCTGTATAACACTGTCCTTTTAATTGCCCATTGTAAAATTATCAAGGGTGAGATGTCTAATTATTTAGCAGGAAGGAATCCAGACTCTCTTAGAAAGTATCCCTCTCTCCTTTCATTTAAAGGTAACAATCCTCCTACACAAGTCAACAGTCTCTAACTGATACCTCTTTCACTTGGAAAGGCTGATAACATCTTATGATTATATTTGCTTGTTAGTGTAGCCTGTTACAAAGAACTGAAGTAGGCCACTGAGTGTCATTTAGACTCAGTCAAGCTGGATTTATTTAAGGTAAAATGTGTTGGAGATAAGAATGCAGTGATATTTTTTATCTTTTTGAATTTAAAAGGCTTTATGCCACCATTAGTGCATTCATTAAAGTAGAAACAATTATGAAATGGGTTTTTATGCATATGTAATATGTAAAATTAAGCAGAAGAAAATAAGTCTTATTTTAACTGCCTTTTTATTTCACAGGATTTGGAAAAGCAATTCCTAATTTTTTAAATTAATTATTTTATTTAATGTTCCCTGTAGGAATTGCAAATCACTTACTACTTTGAGAAAAATAGAAATTAGTTTAAAGTAGTGAAAATGTACTATCATTTATCTTCTAATTTTACATGGAAGTAAGCCCAGATTCCCACTTTTTCTTTATCTCCTATATCTACTATGCTACTGAAAAAGATCACAAAATCACAAACCCAGAGTGGGTAGGCATAAAAATAGGGCATATATTAAGAATTAGAGGTTCATAGATCATGGAAAGCTGAAGTTACAGTAGACTCATCTCAAGACTATAGTTCTTCTTAAGTCCCAACCAATTGTAATTGCAGGCCTCCTATTAACAGATATGCATATTTATAGAATTTTTTTTCCATTTTGAAATATTGGCAACTAATTCAAATTAAACAAAAATATATCTTTCCAGAAATTCTGTATGGTCAAAAGGAAAGTAACTTTTAGTTAGTAAAACATACTAACTACAACATTTGACTTAACAGTGAAATGAAATTAGAAGGCAGAACTGTTGAATTTTATTTTTATAACTTTTAAAATAAGTTATTTCTAGATAAAATATAAAACTCAGAAGTCAAAAAGGAGAAACTAGATGACTGAGCATACATAAAACCTAAAATTTTGCATGTCTGCTATAGCATTATTTTACCAAAAATTAGATAAGTAAAAAAATAGTAACCTATTTGCAACTCAACCCTCATATAAAAAGGGAATATCCTTAATGTTCACAAACCTTAGTTTCATTTATATGTGGAATCTAAAAGCAAAAACAGAAAAACAAGCTCATGGATCTGGAGAACAGATTGGAGGTTGTCACAGAGGGACTGGGAGTGGGTGAAATCAGTAAAGGAAGTCAAAGGATATTAACTATTAGTTACAAAATAAATCATGGTGATATAATATATAGCATGGTAAATATGGTTAATAATTCTGTATTAAATATTTGAAAGTTACTAAAAGAATAGTTTTAAAATTCTCACCACAAGAAAATGTAGCAATAGTAGACCAGGCATTTTCACTAGACTTAGTTGCATCACTTCACAATGAATGTAAATATCAAAACATTTTTCTATACACTTAAAACTAATATATCAATGAACCTTCAAAAAAAATACACCATTCTTACAAAAGGAAAGAAAACCAAGAGGCAATGGAATATGTCATTAACCAGAAAAAAAAATGGCATAAAATGAAAGGATGTGTAGTTCCAGTTATAATTAAAGAAGTGTGAATCAAAAAAAGTTATATTTCACATATTAGATAACTAAAGATGAAAAAAGTTGGTGTTAATACAATGTGGTAAAGCTGTGAGGAAACTGACCTTTTTACACATTCTTGATGGAAATAGAATCTTTTGAAAGGACAATTGGCAATATCATTCAAAATTAAAACATATAGCCTTATAATTAAGTAATTTGACTTCAAGTATTTGGCAAATACCCTTTAGTATCAGAGTGCTTTGGATATGCCTGCAGTTGAATTACTTGGGTCTATTGCTCATTGCAGGTGAGAGAGAATGCACACCTAGGGAACTGTAAGTTGTCTCAGTAAGCGACATTTCTAACTTACTTTTCAAGGGGTTTTGACTTTGATTAGATCATTCCAAGGAAGAGTACAAGAAAGTATATGTTTTCTCCAGACTAGCTACTGTCAGAAAGTAGAGACAATTCTAGGAGAGTATAGCTCTGATAATCCCATCTGAAGGGAGAGAAGACTTGAATGAGTTTAAAGCGGCAATAATAAGCAATCTTATAAAAGGAAAGAAGGGATGCTTGGTATTTTATGGTATTTAATAATGATCTTTATCTTCATAGACAGGATTATGGAGTGGTTTTGTTTTGGCTAATTTTATTGTGGTCTTTGAGTCATCATGTCTGATGTTGGTGTTCCAGAAGGCTGTTTATATCCATCAGGAGGACAATCTGACCAAACTGTTGCCACATCAGCTTCAAACAACACTGAAGTTGGTAAGCAATGACAGGAGCTACTCTTTTCTTCCCCATTTCTTAAAGATATCCTTCCAGGTGCATGGAGAGGTTTATGTGCAAACATATTCATATAGACACATTTATAGCAAACATTCTAAGTATTTGTCAACAACCAAAAGGCTAAATAAATTGTAACTGTAGCTGTACAATAGATTACTATTCAAATGTGAAAAACAATATAAACATGCAGATAAAATGAATTAGAAAACAGTTAGGTGATAAAAAAAACAATGTGTCAAAAACATTTGGAAGCTATTTATGTTGTATTAGGTGAATACTTCTGTTTCATCAGCCAGCTATCTCCAGGTTAAGTATTTACTTCCTGACCTCTTCATGTTCAGATGGGACCAAGTTACTCATTCCCAGAATGAGTTATCAATAAGTCATGAGTCACTTCTGAATTGGAACATTTAATTATTGATCCAAGGGCCTCAACAACTCTCTGGCCCTTTGTCATATCTGTTGGCAATGACCCAGACAGAGTCCTGGAATATGAATAGCACCTCCAGCCAACTTGCAGAGACACAGATTGAGAAAAAGACACTATTTAAACCACTGAAGATTATGGGATTGTGAATAACACAACAGAAGATGGTCTTTCCTGGTAATACAGTATTAGTACCAGAATTGAAACATTGTAATAAAAAAAATGGCTGGCACTGAGTTACATGTTGGAGAATGGGTAGTAAGGAAACTTTTATGTGAGGGGGTAAGGCTGGGGTCTGTACCATGCAGTAGCAAAACATACAGTAAAATTATGACCAGGGAAGAATGGTAAGGCAGTTATTAGACCTATTAAAATGGAAGCTTTTAGGGGAGGAAGTTAAAAGAAAAAAATGTTAGTAGTATCAGCTTCTGTGGACCCCATTTGGCAAATTCTTACTAGAAAGAGGTTAACTCAAAATAGAATTACCTGTTCTAGAAGCAGGGACCGAACGGCCCTTTCAACATGGAGTTTAAAGGGATTTTTCATTTCAGAAATGTTCTATTGATTTACATTTTCCAGTATTTGTTCTCATCCATTGCTTTAGCTTTAGACCCTACATGTGTCTGTTCAGGCTTTGTATCACTATCTCAACTACTTTTTCACACTTTTAACGGTTCGCTTTTTGTTTCTCTTACAGTATTTTTTGAACGTTTACTAATTCTACAGTTCTCCTTGGTTTATATTCATTCTGAATGACTTTTTGTTTTATAAAAACTTTTTACACTCTGAGTTCAAATATTAAATCTTCCTACTTAGATCTCACTTCGCCAATGATGTCATTTCTGACTTTTTAGAATTAAAGTCTACGTTGTTTCAAAGTTATTAAGATTTTCTTAAATCTTCCTGTCACAAAAATTAGGGTACAGTTTTCATCTACTTTGTGTTCAGATTATACTAGTATGCCTTCCCTGTCTGTAACATTATTTTGCATCTGATATTATTTTGCATCTTCTTTGATTTTAAAGGTTTTCTGATTTTCAGTCTTTTATTAGGTCATATTGGTTTAAAATTCTGCATCAGATTTAGGGGAACAGGTTCACATATCCTCAAATACATGTTACCACACCAGGCCCAACACCAAATTTATTTGATTTCTTATAAAAACTTTCCTGGGATTTGAGAAAAATCCTTTCCTGTTGTGTATTTGCCTGTATTAGAAAGGGAGGGATCAGAAAACCTTTCCTTGGCTGGGCATGGTGACTCCTGCCTGTAAGCTTCAGCCTATGAAGCGGCTGGGGCTAGGGATCGTGGTTCGAGTCCCACCTGGGACTCATAGTGAAACCTAGTTTCAAAAAAATAGCTGGGCGTGGTGGCATGTGCCTGTAATCCCAGCTACCTGGGAAGCTGAGGCTGTGGATTGCTTGAGTCTATGGCACCCTGGGCAACAAGAGCCTGAGGTTCCAGAGGCAAAAATAGCGAGACGTAGTCTCAAAAAAAACAAAACAAAACAGAAAACCTTTCCTTGCCTGTGGTTCTATATCTCCTTTTCTGTGGTTTTCAAAACATGTTCAAAAACAAGTTGACATTTTCCTAAGATTTGCTAGCTCTTGTTTTCTTTCTCCAGGATGGCTTTAAACTTTTTCTTATCTTTTTTCCCACTGGCATTCTACACTTAAGACTTTTACTTTATATATGATTTGATTCTGGAAGGGAATTATAGCAGATTACTGTCAACTGTTTACAAAGTCCAAATCCCTTCAACATGATCATGGATGTCAGGCTATCCCATTGCATGCAATAAACTTAATCCTAGAAATCCCCTCCCCAGACCTACCTGCCACCCTCAGTTACTCTGATGAGTGTTTGCCAGTGAGTACCTGCTGGTCATTTGGATCTTCTTCAGCTCTAGGGCCATCAGAATGCTTCATCTTTCCCCTGCCATCATGGATGTCATGTAGCTCTTCATAGCAGTGATCTTCTCCCGCTTGTTCCCCTCCCCCCTATTTGTTCCTGTTTTTTTTTTTTTTTTTTTTTTTTTTTTTTTTTTTTTTTTGAGTTTAAACTTAACTGGGTTTTAGTTTAATGTAGATATTGCCCATGCACTTTATGTTTTGCTGTACTAGTTCTTGTAGCTCTTTATATGGAGATGTTTGGGGAAATTGAAAAATCCTGCTACTGTCTTCCCTTCACTTCTTCACTTTTAAATGTTTGGAAATCTATTTTCTTGGGTTTTTTTGCACATGTGTGTATAGTATATATGTGTGTGTATATGTGTATAATTCTTCAGTATATACACTTAATTACATACAGTTGTATAGATTTGGTTTGTGCCTGCATGCATGTTGTAGAGTGAGTTACTCAGTTTTTTTCCTCCATTAACCTGTTACCAGCACCTGGGTTATTGCATCTTCTGCAAGTATATTAACAGGACAATCATATAGTATGTTAAGTGGGAAGAAAAACAGCACAAACTCATGCATGTCAGGTAAATGAATTATCAGAGTTTTAAGCCTTCCACCATTTAGCCTCCATGACCACCACCTACGGTATTGCATCCTCCCCATGATTGTACCACCAGGGTCTGAAGGGTGTTTACATGTGGGCACACCTGGGTCTAGAAGAGATTGGATGAAAGGGCAGCATCAACCTAAGGGGAGGAGAGCACAGAAAGAATGTTAGAAAAGGCAAGAGAGCTTAAGGAAATGCCAAGAGTGAGCCCAGGGAAAGAGTATGAAGATTCCAGGGGGTCGGGGGTTTGCCTGCCTCCCAGTCTCCTTGCCCTGCCCAACCATGCTTACATTATAATGCACATATACACACTAAAGACTCCTTAAATGATTCAAAATTTTAGAGCAGAAAGAAGTTTGGACCAGGGCATCTCTTCGCTGCTACTGCTTTTATAAAACCCCAAGTTGTATTTCCAGACACAAATAAGTTTTTAAAATACCAGCAAAACAAACCAAATGCCCCAAAAGAGAAATAAACCAAATGCCCCAAAACAGATGATTGGCTAAAAAAAAAATGTGGTACATATACTATGCATCAATCAAGGAGGACAAACACATGTCATTTGCAGCAACATGGATGGAACTAGAAAGACTCATATTAGCAGAAATAAGTCAAAACAAAAAAGAGAAGTACAGGATAGTCTCACTTATATGATGGATATAGGGGAAAACAAACAAATGAATAAGAAAGAATGAAAACAACCAATGGGACTGAACCATGGAGCAAGAGAGGAAGAGGGGGAAGAAGGTGGGGGAGGTGAAGAGCACAAAAAGTCAGGATAATTAACAAATGTTAGTGAAGTGGGAAAGCCCTGTGGTACACAATAATGGACTAATGTAATATAAATATAAATATACATATATATGCAAATTTTAAAAATTTAAATTAAATTTTTAAAAAAACAGAGAAAATAAGAGACAGGGTTATTAGGGAATGGAGAAAGAAAAAGCGAGCCATCTGCATAGCGCCAGGCAGGCAGGAGAACTGCTTCTCTCCAGTGTGGAAATTGTACTGATTCCTTTTTTTTCTTAATTTATTTTTTTTTTATATATGTGTTTCACATCTTTGTATTCCCTGGAGACCACACACCACCTTTCCTCCCTGACCACTCCCTCCCATCTCCACCCCTCCTAACCTCCCCATATACTCACCTCTTTTATGGAATTTTCATGTACATGTCTATGGTCTAAATTGTCAACCGGGATAAACTTTATAATAAAAAAAAAAAACCAGCAAAAGTGCTGAGATAAAGAGATACAAATAAGAGTCCTTATTAGCGAAATTTATACAGTTTGAACTTTAAAAGAAAATCTGCAATAATAATTTTTGTGACAATCACAGTAGTTAATTAAACAGGTTGAATCTAAGAAAGTCTTAACAACATGCAAACAAGAAAAGTTCACAGAAGTTTACCAAGAGGCACTATTATAAACAAGAATAATGACTATAAGAGAATTTGCTTAATATTTTATTGACCTGGATATATAAGGAATTTCTAATATATAATGTATCAGTTAAATATATAATAAATAAGATTGTACACCCAAGTTTTGTATAATATTTTAAATCAACATTCCATCAGTGATTTTTTTTAATCATAAAGTTTAGTTATATATTTACTTTGATCAACACAGAGTTCATAAGAAGGCCAAGTTTATATCAGCAACAGTAGGTTCAGTGGCAAGAAAAGGAAGACCCGATGAGCACATATAATTAATCAGATTCAAAGAGTGTCCACAGCTAATCAGCTTCAGTGGTCACAGACAATGATCAAGTCACAGGAGGGTTCAGCAGTGTTCTAAAATGATAAATTAGCCAAATGCACGAAAGAGCAAAGCTGCCTATGCAGCTACAATCCCTCTTCTCCTAGGAGTTGACAATTCTTGATGACCTAACTAATTATAATAAAATACTAGTAAGAAAAATGTAAGATTTTAATAGTACTAAAAAATCTCACTAATGCATCAACATGATAGGGCAATGGATAGGAAAAAATTGCAAAGAATTCTTTACTTGGAAAACTACCAAATCGCAAAAGAATTGAAATATTTTAAAAGAGAAATTTATAAATGTATAAAATTCTGTAAAGAAAAAGTTGCAAAGCTCCATAGTGTAATGGCTAGAGTTTTACTATAAAAAGGAATTTACTACTGATTAATACTCTAGAAAATACCTGGCAATGCCCCATATGGCATTGTGTTTAATTCTCTTAATAAGAATTAAACTCTTTATAACCTATATTAAAGCCTGATTAGTCTGAAATGATAACATTTTATTAAAAATAAAGTCCTACAATGGCTTTAATGAAAACAAGGCAACCCAAGAAATAATAAAAATAAGAATAAGACTGACATTGGTCACATTTATTTGTTTTTTGAGTAGCTATATTATCTAATTTTATCATTTTTACGGTGTGTTATCTATTTTTAATGTTACTAAAAATGAATACAATGCAAAATATAAAGCTTTTGGAAGTTATTTTTGCTTAACAATAATTGCAAGTTTGAAAACTGAATTCATAAATTTTTCTTCTTATTAGCTGAGTAATTTTTAACTAATGAAATAATACAGTTCATAAATTAGTTACTAATAGCATCAGATATTAGTGAGAATTGCTCTTCCATGTTAAAGTTCATTGTATAATGAAAACTATGAATAGAAGTATAGCCAGAGGAAACTGGAAATGTATAAAGCAAACAAGTAAGCATGAAAATTTCAGGTAGCTGGAAGGAAGCAAATAATGAAGTCATAGATTTGGAGAGGAATTCACATGAACTGGCTTCTTGGAAGGTCTCACTAAAGCAGTGATGGGTGACACCAAAATGACAATAAAAGCCCTGTCGTGTAAAAATGTCCTTTATTATATATAAGACTTGAAGGCCAAAATGGAAAGAAAAATGATAGGTCTGTGTGAGATGATAGGAGAAAAGACCAGATCACATAGGTCTTTTCAGTCACAGTAAGAGGTGGGAATTTGATGTCTTGAACTGTAAGGAGTGATTGAGGGGCTAGACATAGAGAAGTCAGGAACCAACTAACTTGCTAGTTGTCATTTGTACTTGAGAAGTGGATTGCTGGGGAGTATTAAGGAAAGATGGAGATCAGTCCTCTCTTTGACTGGATTTTCATTGAAATGTATTCCTTTGCCACATGAAGCCTTCCCTTCTCACCTGGGTGAGGATAATCTTTGTCCTCTTTACACTTGATAAAATGATCTTATTTCTGTGTGTTTTTTTTTGACATTTATTACATTCAGTTTTATATTTCAGGAAACTGTATGATATCCCCTTTGCAAATCTTAAGAAGTAAGGTCCCACAGGGTGGGGATTATACCTTGCATATCTTTACATTTGCAATAAAGTTTAACTTTTTTGCTAATAGAAAATGAATGTTGTATAAGGATAAAGAACTAAGAACTTATTTTGTACTCTGCCAATATATAGAATCAATTAAGCCTCAGTCCATGTAAGTGTTAAAATAATTAAAAAATAAATGACTATTGATATTGGCATTCACAAAGTGTGATCAAAGTGGGAAAAAACGGATGTCTCAACTTTTTATTCAGGACCGATTCAATGTCTGTTCTGGATAAAATAGAGAAAATAGAACTGCTAACATTTTCAAAGGCTTAATTAATATGGGTGAGAAAAACAAGATTGAAAATGTTGTTGTGCAAAGCTCCTAAAATGGAGACTGGGAGATCTACCATCAGCTGATGGCTGTCCCCATTGAGGAGCAGCTCTACCAAAACATAAGACTGGTATTCAGGTCCCCAAAGCCAAAGACCTGAAACATAATGGATGGAGCAGCAAAATGAAGCCGAAAACAACAGAAAGAACAGCCACCAAGAAACAAGAAGCAAAAAGACTAAAGGGCTAAACATGGAAACATGGACAAACAACAGAAAGAAAGGAGGCAAAAAAACCAGAGGGGGTGTGGTGGGGTGGGGTAATCCCATGGGGATCAACAATTATGCAATCATGTCTTGTACAAAATTCAAAAAATAAACTAAAGAAATATTAAAAATAAATAAATAAAACATGGAACCTTAAAAGAAAGAAAGAAAGAAAGAGAGAAAGAAAGAAAGAAAGAGAGAAAGAAAGAAAGAAAGGAAAGAAAGAAAGAAAGAAAGAAGAAAGAAAGAAAGAAAGAAAGAAAGAAAGAAAGAAAGAAAGAAAGAAAGAAAGAAAGAAAGAAAGAAAGAAAGAAAGAAAATGTTGCTGTGAGTTTGACTGACAAAGTTTCTTAAAGAAATGAAGAAAAAAGTCAATCACCTCTATATTATTTGTGGGTGAGAAAGAAATTGAAAAAAAAAATCACTTATGGACAGACTTATGGTATGGCTGAGAGTCCGCTTGTTCAGAATGACAAGCTTGATACAGAAGATTTGAGATGCTAAAGACATTCATATTTTCACCTTACAGAGTGGGGGTTTGAGATGTCTGTGACCGAAAGATATGAAGTGAACAAACGCTGACAAAAACTGCTTAAATGATTTTAAATACAGAAATGTTTCTGTATATTCTCAGAGTGGAAGGGATAGAGTGATTTATAAGAAAAGAATCAAAATAAAAAAAGAGAATCAATTATATAAAGGCCAAGGTTTCTTGCTCCTAGCAACCCTGGTTCTTTCACTTTTCCTCCCATTTTCAGTTATCCCTTTTTATTCACATTTATTTACTTTGATATATATGTGTATACACTCATACACATATATATTATCTATTTGCTTAGCACAACAAAGTCAATTTCTTTTGCTTACAAACAAAAACTCATTGCTGTTCTGCTTCTTGAAATACAACATGTCAGGATATGAAATGAGAACTTAAAGAAATGGGAAAAAAAGGAAATGGCAGGGCTCAACATTTTAGGAAGAAGACTGAAGCAGCAGATAGAGGTACATTTCTGGTCATTCTTATGCCAAGTCAGTGCATTTTTTATTGCAACCTTCTCTGTGTCACGCAGACGTGAGATAGCAGCCAGTAGGCATCCAAGTGAGTGAAGATAAAGAGATCCCACAAAAGTATGTCAGGAAGGGAGTGGCCAGGGAGGGAAGGTGGTGGATGATCCCAGGGGAATACAAAAATGTGAAACATGTATATAAATAAGTTTTTTTAAAAAAGTATGTCAGGGACCCAAAAGCTAAAGTGTATAGCCAAAAATAGAGAAACTAGGACCCCAGAGAGAGAGCTAATTGACTGGGAAGAAAGCTGCCAGAACAGGATCTGCACTGAACTCCTTGAATCCCTAGAGGTACCTTATTCCCACCCCTGACAGATGTTTTCATTCCCCCTTTGATGCTGGAAATTCTACAGCTGATCTCTGAAGATATGGCATGGCCGAGTCCACAGGTAGTGCTTGGAACAGAAGACAAGTGAGATTACTATGTTGTCTTTCCATCTCCTTCCTGGGCCTTGCGGTTCTATTAAAATGTCACTGGAAAAAATGGTTCAGGAGATGTGACTAGGACTGTTGCCCTGATTTTGCATTTAGTACCCCTGAGCCAGATAGTTAATCTAGATGGGCCTCAATTTCCTCTTCTCTGCATTGAAGAAACAACATCCGCTCTGTTTACCTCCTGAGTTGTGAGAAATACATGAGAAAATAGATGCAATAGCTTAGTAAATTGAGAAAAAAGATCAAGAAGAAAATGTTACTTTCCCTTCGGCATCGTTTCCAGTCTTTGTTATGAACAGTCATTTCTCAGCGATGGCAGAGAGAGAAGTTAAGGAAAAAAAAAAAACAGCAAAAAACAGTGAGCTAAAGAAAGGGAGATTGTGATTCTTTTGGCAGCTTCAAAGGTCAGCCTTTGGGTTATGTAGCTTCTAGAAATAAGCAGAGAATAGAGGCTCTGAGAAGAGTTTTCACAAAAATTAAAGTACAAGAAGGCTTGTCAGGACTAAGAAATTACCAGGTATTTATTCACAAAATGTATGTATCTCCATTAGGAATGATCTCTGCAAGGATGGAAATTTATAATTTCTGAAAATCATGCATTTAACATACAGTTTATCAAAAAATAAATACTTGTTGAATAAATGAATGAATAAGACTTGCTTTTTCTCATAGCTTCTAAAATTGTGACATCTACATGTTTAGAATGACAAAATAGATACAGAAGATATGAAAGAGAAGCTGAAGACATTCATGTTTTTACCTTACAAGAGGGGATTTCAGATGTTTATGATCAAAAGATAGAAAGTGAACAAACAGCAAAAATTTTTAAGTGACTATAAATATAGTAATACTTCTGTATTTTCTCAGAAGTTTTTATCCTAAAAATAAATAAAATAATAAATTGAATGTAATTATATTTTTATAATAGTGTTTTATAAAGGAAGTATTAACTATGTGTTGCAAGAGAGAAAAATAATTAATTGAACTAATATATTTAGGAACCAAGGTTTTGAAGTATTCCACACCTTATTTCATACCTAAGTATATTGAAAAGGTATAGAAATGACAGTGTGCATACTTATATGCCATTTTCTACTAACAAGATCCAGGAATCCTTTTAAAACTGATTCCAGATATATAACAGGATATACACTGTACAATCCTGAAATATATGGTTGAATTAAAAGCACAGAAGCTGTGAGAAATGACTGGGGTTATGTCAGTGGGTCTTGGGAGTCAGAGCAAAGAAGCTCTTTCACTAGAGTCAAAAGGAGAGATAAAACCATGGGAAGAATAATGATCCCTGCATAAAACAGATCAAATCTGTTAAAGTTCATAAATTCCTCACAATATTAAGAAAAAACATCTCATCAATATGCTATCATACCGCCACTGTATTATTCTAAATATTGGTAAATAAAAGAAAAAAATGAAGCACTTATCCTGCCATTCCTGTACTAATTGTCTATGTTAACTGTGGCAATGTTTTTACAATCAGATAAGTCAGAAGACATTTTTTGCCAACATTAGTGAAATAATAAATCAAAAATCATCAGTAGCTGTAAAAACCATTATGTAAATAAAGGTTGATGGGGGACTTTATTATTTGTGTAGTAAACTGATGTTCCATGAACTCATTGATTAATCTTCCTATCACTCAAAATGAAACAAGCCGACCTGACACCTTTTATTCTAATGTGACCCTACAGGAAGTCCCTAATTTGATCCTACAGTATAATGCAAACAGAAGAAAAATTTTAAATATGAATTTCATTAAGTTTCTTGATCTAAATACTAGATTTTTTTTGCTTGTTTATTTGTTTTTGGTGGAGAAGAGGACCTTTTATTTTTTTATATAATTATGAATATATATATATATATTTCACATCTTTGTATTCCCCAGAGTTCTCCCACCTTCTCAACATGTGGCATTGTGATCCTCTGTGTTTCTCCTCTTCTTAACCTCTCCCACCTGCCCCCCCCCCACCCAGCTGTGTGGTTTAGTTTGTTTGTTAGCTTGTTTTGACTTTTCCTCTTGACCTTTATTTTTGTTCCCTATGTCCCATCTATAAGTGAAGCCATCTGGTTTCTGTCTTTTTCTTTTCAACTTATTTCTGCTAATATGATTCCTTTTAGGTTTATAGAAAACATTTAAAGAGCCACACATCAAATAACATTACTATATGACACACTCAATTTGACTATTCCTTATTTTCTTCATATGCAGAAAAAATACTACCATAGATACTACATAATTATTATTCTCCAGGATCACAAGGACATTTTGGTCAAGATCCAAATTGATCTCAGGAAGGGTATCTGAGTTTGTTTACTTATTCAACCAAGATTTATTGGTCATTTATTGTGGGTCTAGCAGTACATTAAATACTATTGATTCAGTAATGTACATTGGAGACTCTGCCCTACGTTTGATCACAGTTCCCTCAGAGGATAGGACACCGTTCTTACAGATGAATGAACTGTGCAGATATTTGAAAGGGAGTGGAAAGAACTGTGATGTGGTTGTCTAAATATCTGCTCACTGGCATAGCAAATATAAGACCAGGATCATGTTCATGAGAATGGTAAGATTAATTTTGTAATGGAAATGGGAAATTTTTACACTGTAGCATAAATTATTTATCTCAATGTGTTCATGTTTTCTTTGGTTTGAAGTTCAGCTTATTAAAAATTTGTGGAATCAAAAGAAAAATCAAAAACCTTTACCATTTGAACATGAACATTTAAAAATTGGTTAGCAAGTATTTCAAATATATCTATCTATCTATCTATCTATCTATCTATCTATCTATCTATCGTCTATCTATCTAAAATGTGGTAGATAAGTGGGTTTGGCATAAAAAAAGGTGAAGTGATATAAATTTTGTGTCATTAGTTAAAAATGGATTTCTAAGGGAGTCAACTGATTCATAAAAATTTAAAAAGAATTAAATCTCTGGAGCTTTGTTCTCATACAGAATTAGCAAGGAACAAATAGAGTGGTTTCTTTTTCCACACTATGCAAAGCATTTATATGCAGATTTGTCATGATTGGAGTAATACAGGGACTTTTGTTGCATCACTCTGTATAGTAAGCTTTTTTCCTATCATCTTGGCTGGGAAAGAAAGCTCAGGAGAGACCCTAGTGTCTGCAAAACTATTGAAAAAAAAAAAAAAACCTTCATATTTTATAGAATATATTTTTCAACAAATAAATTGTAGTTATGAGAATTTGGGGGAAATGGTCCTCTGAACTTCCTGGGGTTAGTGAGAATTTAACTTGTATTTGAAAAGAAACTTTCTGTTTAATTGGCCTTTGACGGACAATTTGAAAGATGACTTCCGCAAACTAGTATCTTAGTCCCACTTTCAGAGGAAGAGAGACCAATCTAGCCATTTGAAGCAGGCATTGAGCATAGTGGCAAGAAAATAGAATGATGTGAAAACAATTAGGACACTAAGCAATTGACTTACTGAAGATATCCCAGGCCGGATGGAAGATTCTTTCAAGAGGAAGCTCTGAACAGGTGATGTGGCTTTAGAAATATGGCAGATAATATTCTCCCAGCCTCTGTGTTCTGGGAATTTCAACTTAGCTTAGTCAATCCCCTTGGTCATCATACGTACTATCACCATGGTATGATATTTAGATACTTGCATTGTAAATTTTTTATCTTAAAACTTCTGAGTGTCCATATATCTGTGTTTTCTCCCACATTTATTAAAACAGACATGACTTGTTGATAGAGAGAAGGCATGGGGTGGGGGGATAATAAAATAGATGCATGAAAGAGATAATGAGAGAAAAGATTGAGAAATAGAGACTTATGAATACCAGTATCCTGGAAAATGTTCAAAAACCAGTTCTCTACTTTAACCAAAAAAGGACTGATTTTCACACCAGCCCATACCAGGGAGGCAATGTTTTCCACTATGGCTGATTTCAGACAAGATCGGGCGCATTCAGGGTGGTATGGCCGTAGACCACCGTGGCTGATTTCAAAGTACTAACTTGTTTTTATGGAATGTGAGTTAGAAATAGATTCCAATGAATATACCATTGTATAACATTTTCAATACAAAAATAAACGTAAATTTCACAGGCACAGAAGATAGTAAAATGTTAAATAATATTATTACTATAGATAGCAGTAAAAAAAATAGGAAATGGTGGGACCTAGTTATTTAGTCTATAAACAATTTAATTTGCTGCTAGGCACAGTAGCACTAGCACGTGCCTTTAAGCACAGTCTTAGAGCACAGCTGAGACTAGGAATTGCTTGAGTCTGCAGGTTCAAGACCCACCCAGGGCAACATAGCAAGACCTAGTCTCAAAAAATAGCTGGGCATGGTGGTGCACTTCTACTCAGCTACCTGGGAAGCTGAGGCTGTGGTTCCCTGGGCAAAATAACAAGACCTAGTCTCAAATATATATATAATATATATACACATATATTTATATATATAATATATATATAATATATAAGAGCATATATTTTATAATATATATATTTTTTCTTCTTGATTATAAGTTTCATTTACTTTTTAGTAACTATTATGGTTTACAACCAGCTTACAAAATTCCTGAATTTAATAACCGACTCTTGTGAACTTGAAACAGGCAAAAAGAGCAAAAATACTTTTTGACTTAAACTGAAACACACATCTGCTTGCTTCTGTTTCCGAAGCAGGCTCCAAGCAGTTTACATTAGCAATTGCCTTTAACTTGAAGTAGACACACCCATGCCTGCTTCTTTCCCTAGGAAGCAGGCTACAAACTGTTCATTAGAATTTTCATTGTTCACCTTTACCATTGGAATGCAAAATTCAGCTACCAGCTTCTCTCTGCTTTCTTTCCCGCTTTCAGACCTAAAAAGAAAAACTTAGAACACAGTTTAAACTCTCGTGGGTTCTTTCCGCCATCCTCAGCCTTCTCAACCAAAATAACAAACCAATGCAAGACTATCAGTGCAAACTAATTTATTTCTAACAAAATGATTTCCTAATTACTACAAAAGAAACATGTAAGTAAAACTCTGATTACTTCAACATTGTCCAAAACCTTTCTCAACATTGTCCTTTCTCAGATTGCCCCAAAATTCTGAGTCTCTCATCCTGATCATCTCACCAAAATCAGCCAGTTAGAGTTCATCTCCGCATGTTTAAAGACATCTTCCTTTGGTGCGTTCCTTTGGCGTGCTTCAGCTCCTCCATGCTGTCCTCTTCTTGTCATCCAGGTCATAGAAGAAACTTCATGTTACCGGACCCAGCAAAGTTCACTTTCTTTTCAGGCCTAACTTTTGCATGGCCTCTCACAGACACAAGTTAAACTCAGCAAAACAGTTCAAATCTTCAAACTTCTTAACTGCCTTTAGCACACATGCAGCTAGCATGGGCCAGTCAAGTTGCAAGGCCTAGGCCTTGCCACATGGCCAAGCTCACATGGTTCACATTCCATCTTACAAAATGGCCGAAACAAAACCTCAATCTCAATCTCCATTCCCATCTTTTCTTTTTGTTCCTTCTCTTTGTTTCAAACCTCTTGTATATCCTTTCTGTTTTCCCACCTTCCAGGAACAGCTCCTGAATTACTACATTACAAAGGAAAAAACTTTCACTTCTTCCTCCCCCCTGCATCTCCCTGAAGGGAAACTCCAACTAAGGCCATTCTCACATTTTAGCATACCTGTCCTTGAAATCTGCAATCTTAAACAGGAGACAATGGGGGAGGGGGGACACGCTGGTGTTGGTGTTGTTGGGAGGAAGCCCACCCTATCAAACTGGTAGGGATGGTGCTCATGGATACAATCCTGGATCCAGGATTGTATTGCCTAGTGAGCTCAGTGACTCTGTTCTTGCCCTTGAATTACCTGAATTTGCTCAGTGTCTTTACAATGAATCTCTCCACCTTCTCTATTTTTGTCTGGATTGCTCTGAAATAGAGAAGTTTCTCACATTGGATTTGGGCCATTTGTATCACAGGTGCAGTTTTGCTTGGGATTGACTCTCACTACAATTTTAAAGCTACTTTAATAGTACTTTCTTTTCAACTGATGCCTGGTAAAGTACTGCGATTAACATTTTGGTACAAACTAATTTCAATTTCTTATGCTCATGATTGTTCCTATGGATTAGCCTCCTGCCAGGTAGAACCACAATAGCTTTGCTTATGAATGCCTGCAGGCCAACAAGAATATAACTGAGAAGATGGCTTTGCTCATTTTTGAGGTTCAAATTAGACTTTTTTAAAGGTTCATGAGATAATACTAGTCTTGAAAAAGTCCTTCTGTTACAGAAGGGAGGTTTTTGAATATGAAAGGTTTTCATGATCGCCCCACCTGAGATCTTTGGGTATCTCAGAGCAGTGATTATGCACACATTGGAGGAGGAACATGAGAGCATTGTCCTGTTTCAAAGAAATAGGAATGTTCATCCTGGTGCTACTACTGGTGGTCCAAGCTGAATTGTACCTACTGATATAATCCCCAGTATATAGTATGTGCCAGTATTTTCACTAGCCCTGCTACAGACTTTAGTCATGCCTCTTGCTAAGGAATTGCTTAAAAACTAGAAATTTGTCTCCTTTGTCTCCACCTTTGTTTCAGTGGAAAACTAATCCACAAGAGATTCAAGCACTGAAGCTTCTCTTGAGGCTTCTCTAATTTATACATCTGGGGTTTTAGGGTAGCTTAATATTTCTGCTATCCACTCTCAAAATATGGAACTTTCTCATATTTTTAATGTCTTGGATATGACTAGCATTTATCTTGTTATTATATCTTTTACTGCCTCAACCATCTCTCATTCTTTTTCAGGAAGTTGAAACTGCTTCTTAAATTTAAGGAACTGCCTCTTAAATGCATCCTTTCCTCCTGTAACCAATATAAAATTAGTACCATTTACAGAATCTCAAGATACTGTTTTCCCTCGTTTTTTTTTTCTTTGCTTTCTGGACAGGAATTTGTTTCTCTTACAATTTTTCATAAGTTTGGTCCAGTGAGGATATTTCATAATGAGAAATAGGAAATGAGTGAGGTCTGGACCTGCCAAAGCAACTATTTTTCAAATCAATCTTGTCTACCTCCTTGTCTGTGAATCAGATATTCTCACCCAGAAGGAATTTTCCCATCAGACTATCTTTCCAAGGCATGACCTTGATCTACTAGTCCCCTGTTTGACTTCCCTTGAATACCTTTGTTGCATCCATTCTTGGACTCTCACTTACATAAACTATTAGTTTACTCTAGGACATAGGTAATAGCTGTTACTTCTCCACACACAGTGGGGTGTCATCTCCTGTTGAACCTCAGTAATGCTTTGAATAATTTGAGATGATTCTCTGATCTTCTTTGTACAGATGCACCCTAATGATTTTAACCAATTGCCAACAACTGGCTGTTATACTTTAAAGGATTTCTAAATAGCTCTTAAAATGGATGGTCATTATGATTTTAACAGGATTTTTTCTGTATTGGGTTTTGTTGAATTTCTATGCATTCTGGGCAAGTTTACTCCAGAAAACTTTCTAAGACCTTTTCTCTCTTTGCTAGATTCTACCGGGAGCTAGAACACTTTTCAATCAAATACAAGTGAAATATCAGTCCTGTTTCTAAAACACCACTTAAGGACAGTTAGAATCAGATCTATTTCCTATGTATTTTTGTGAACTTCTTTCTTAGTCTTCATGACCTCATTTTTCTATTTATATATCTCTAGTCAGTCACTACAATTTTACCTTCTTCCTACAAAACTTGAATTTCTCACTTTAATTCTCTCTTGATCCTCCTGCTAGTCTTCTTCTGAAGTTACTTTTCAAATTACTCTAATTTCTCCTGAATTTCCTAAATAAAACTAATTTTTAGAGCCACACTATTCCATGCAATATTCTAAAACATTAAAAACCTTATTGTTTTAGTTATTTTATTTTTTCTCTGCTTAAACACAAAAAGACGATATATCTCCTGCCAAGGGAAGCTAGCTTTCCCTTTTTTCTTATTTATTTTTTTTATTATTTAATAATAGATTTTATTCCAATGTTCTCTTTTGTTGACTCAATTAATATGGACACAAAATATCCTTCATGTGTGAATTAAAACTTTGTATTTCCAAAATCTAAAGGCATAGTCAGAAAACGTTGCCTCATTAATTCCAAAGGCAACTTGGCACTGTACAATTGCACAATCAAAACCTGAAGAATCCCTAAACAGATAGCTCAAAGGCAAGAAATTAGTCCATTAACTTGAAACAGACTCAGGATTTATAGGTTTGAAGTTTATATGGATTTGTGGGACCCTTTTAAGAAAAAAAAACAAAATTCTAGTCATTTAGAATGAGTATAAAATCATAGTAATTTATAAACATTTAAAACATGAAATATGCCACCAAATAAAAAAAAATACGATATTTTTTAAATATCTTTGTAACCATTTTCCTTTACATTTTTAGCTGCATACTCTTTGATTGCATCTTCCCATGATAATGGTATAAGATTTTTTTAGACACACTATAGGAAGATGATTCAATCTTAACATGGATAGAATTTTGACACTGTTGTTGACAGTCAGGAATCATCAAAATATTTTACTTCATATTCAGATGTACTTGTTATTCATTGTATGTGCTACAAAGTTGTGACCTACAAAGAGGAATTCTATTATTTTCTATCTGAATAGCATTAATAAAAGCAAATAATCATTGCTATATTTGTAAGTATATATCCAGCTTTGTGAAATATTGTCTGAAAAAATGGGAATTTCCATTTTTACTGGTGTTGAATTGCTGAGAATGGAATAACCACATCCAATTTTCTATGTCTATAGGCAGAACAGTTTACATTTGAAACTTTTTCTTCCATAGTCCACATATTTCTATTTCTACAATAGATAAACTTCAGACACCCTTGTCTGTCATTACTGCGTGAAATGGAACAGTGAGGTTGAGGGATCCCAGAAGTCCTTCCGACTTCGATCATAGGCATTAACTTCTTTGAAAATGACCTTGAACTGTTTCACTAAATGCAATGCCCCAAATCCGTAACTTTAAGCACAATTCCAAAACAGCTTACAACCATTTGTAAAAGAATCAGTCTCGAAGTAATTTTGTAAAAATATCTTAATTCTCAGATTCCATGTACACATAATCACGTCATTCTACTGGGAGGGGTTTTTGCCTTGGAGGGGCCCTAAAGCAAATGCTAAATTTGCTGCAAGGTAAATCAGCCTTTGCTTTCTGTAGTTTCTCACTGGCTACTCAACTGGAAATATTGAAAAATGGCATAGACTCTAGAGCAATGTAAACTCTTCTCCCAGCTTAGGTCTAGTACAAATGACTTAAAGCTGGAAGCTTATACAATGGAATTCCTATTGCCTACAAAACACTTAGTTGTTGCTTATAAAGACTTGGATAACCTGAGTATTCACTAATGTAGTTAAATTTAAAAAATTTTTCTCTTGCCAGCAGAACTGATGCATAGATCAAGAGAAGGGGAGGAGGATAAAATCGTGGGAGGGGGAGGACACAAGAGATTAAGATGTTTCAAGGGTGATAAGGTAATGGGAGAACCCTGGGCTAGAGAATGATGTGAAAACTATACATGCATGCATGCATGCATGCATACATACATACACAGAGAGACATACATGTACAATCAAATTTAAAAAATTTTTTCTCTTGCCTCTTTAACTCAAAGTTAGTCACCAAAACAGGCTAGGTCACACCAACTTAGGAAAAGTTATACTTGCATATTTCAAAGCAACCTGAAAATTGAGTGTCCTCTTCTCCTGCAGCTGACTGGTCAATGTTACAACAGCCCTTGCTCATGGATAAAGTAACTGAGGCTGTGACCAGCCAAGTTGGGGGAGAGGGGAAGCCTCACCAAAATTCTCATTCCTGTTATTATTCTGAGCCTCAAATTCCACTAAATTCTACTCCTTAAGCTCCCTGTTTCCCCCCAGTTGTGGCAAAGGAAAGGCATAACCAGATCTAATTTCCAGTTTCTCCTCCCCTTGGAGGAGAAACTGCTACATGAGAGAAGTGGCAAGAACATGGGATTGCAGAGAGATAATCCATATCTGGGAAGTATTTTTAGGAAATGGCAGTGAATGATGGAGGCTGACACCAGGACAAAAAGGATGCTGATACAACAGTGTTTTCTTGGAAAGTTCATGACAGTGAGCAAATGAAACTTGATCTCATTGGAAACATGGGCAGACACATATGAAAGAAATCTGGGAACTGTGCATGAGTTAGAGGGAGTGTTTATCCATCAGCTCTCCCACTACTCAAGGAATGCTAACTTCCTTGCACTTCCGGAGGGTAGAGCAGTTCTCTGGAGCCTTGGAAGCTATACAGTTTGAGTAGCCCTGAGGCAAAGAATGAGAGGTGCTGAAGAGGTATCAGGTGCAGTAGCACAACGTTGATTAGGTTACAGGAAGAGAACAGGTGAGTTGAAAGAATAGGTGGCAGACCACAACAGTTTCTGATCCAATCCCATGCTCCAGTCCTAGTGAAAAAGTCAACAAAGTTATAGATGAAGAAAATACCCCACCCTTTTAAAATTAAAGGTGGTATTGGACAGTATTGCTTAGATGCTTGTCAACAATTAATTTCCTTGAACCTCAGATTTGCACAGATTCAATCACAGTTAACACTAAGCTATCACAGAACTTGCCGCTTGGGTCTGGCTCTATTAAAAGTTGAGTAATGGAGGAACAAAGGAGTATGTTTCCACAGGTAGGTGGTCCCCAGTGACAGGCAGGTACTTACTGAGATGTGCTTGGTCAGATCTGTATGCCCAGTCCTCTGCTAGGCAGCAGAGAGGCAGAATGGTTGTATGAATGGGAATTTTTTTAAGAGTGAAGAAACATTCCATTCCATAGAATATTACCCTTGTCAGGATGTTTTACTACCATTCGATTAATGCTTAAGGGAAGATAAGATGCATATAGGTTAAGGACAAAAGAAGCAAAAAAGGCAACCTTATGTCTCTGGATGAGCTCATCACCAGAGCACTGTATCATGATGGAGGGGTAAAGCCTCACAGGGATAGAGGGCATTAGCAGGGCCTTTCTGCTGAGTGAGTGCTGGGATAAAGGTGACTTAAGAAAAGACAAGATGGTGGTTCTTCCCACCTGTTTATCAGCAACTGTTTATCAGCAACTTTAAAATAAATGACAGACATTTGATAGTTGATGTGTGGTCAGAATTTATAGGTTATAGTAATAAACTCAGAATCATAGTGTAATATAGACAAGGGAGCTGTCAAACATTCTTGACTTAATATGTTCAATAAGAATAATGTGTTTTATGTCTGTTCTTTTAATCTTCACAGTGCAAATATGAAGTAGGCAAAATGAACTTAATTTTACAAATAGGGAAACTAATACCTGGACTTTTGGAAAACTAAATAAGAGAAAAAAATAACTGAACTGAAATGAGTATCAGTTGGCTTCAAACCTGCAAGCTTTACTGTATCCTATAGACAGACCTTAAACAGGTGTTTGAATGACTTTTCCTTTATTTAAAATAATTCCCAAATCAGTTTATTACAAAGGAGATTTGTAATTTTTCTTTCAAATTACCATATCAAATAAGCTTTCACAATGCAGGGACACCTATTGTTAGGGGTTGTTTTCACCTGCAAAGGTCTGGTCATAACACAATCTGTAATTATGTTCAGATTCTAAAAGTAAAAATCTCAGCCTGGTTGGATGAGATTGGCAAGCACATTGGAAGCACATTGGAAGCACATTGGGAGATTCTTGGTCTTCAGCATGAGTGAAGCTCCTGAACACATAAATGACAGCTCCAAAATTCCGCCTTTCGAACTGTCAAAATTTCACAGGGAAGAGGCAATGAACTTAAGAAACTTCTCTGAAAATACTTTCATGTGTTCAGAATCACTCAAAAACCAATGTCACAGTATAACCTCATGCATTTTTCCACCATAGAAAAAATTTAATTGAATTGTAATGGTAACTCTTACTATCTCTAGGCACATTATAAACTTGTTTGTTCTGAAATGGAAGTTTCCATTCCCCTAGTTTTTTCAATTTTTAACTGATTTTTTTATTCAAAAGGTTGTTTGAGTTTTGAAAAGGGTTTAAGCAAATTAAGTTTTTTAAAGAAGAAAAAATTAATAGTAACCTACATTTTCAGAAAAGATCAAGGAAGATAAAATAGTGCAGTGACAGTCTAAAGAAAAAAAAAATAAAATAAAAGAGCCTGGGGAAAAAAAGGTTTTTCAACAAGCACAAATCAGATACAGACCCAAAAGCATGATGGAAAGACAAATTTATCCCATTAAAATTGCAACAAAGAATTGCATAAGAATCAAAATAGCAAATGATAGAGGACTGAAATTCAATTTCCCCTTCCTTTCCAATCCTGCTCTGATCTTGCTAAAATCCTTCTACAATTGCCAAGAGATAGTCTAAGACCTTCCAAAGTCCTGAATACTCCTACACATAGTTGTCCTACCCTGTATGCAGTCAAACACTAAAACATAATTACATCCTGCAAAGTGAACATGATTTAACATTAACTACGTTTCTGGAGCACTTCCTGAGAGTTTTCTTTATCTACCGGTATTTTAGAGAGTAAACACCTGCCACCTTGGTCTCCTAATGAGCCCTGTTCCCCTGGGCAGTGACCAGTCCTTTTCTTCTTTTCCCAGAGGCCCCAACAGCCCAGTGAAGCCTTGCCTGCCTGGTTCTTCCTTGAGTCACAGTGGAGCAAAATACCCCCCCCCTTCAAACAGAAGTAACAGAAGACAGGCCTAATGCTTACTTTGGTAGCATGGCAACCACTGCCAGCTGCTTTTGAAGCTGCTTGTTAGTGTGAAAGTTATTTTGCATAAATTTATTTGTTAACTGGAGTAGAAACATTGAGCTTATTACAAGTCTTACTTTCAGAAAGGCTATCCCCCACCTCACAGAAACCCATATCCTCTGAAGAAGATCTGAAAATATCAGATACAGGATAGGCTATATCTACCTTCAAATAATTGAAAGGGTCCCTGCCTAAGTTACTTTTGGTTATTTCTCATTCCTTTGACTATTAAAAAAGAACAAAACTGTCATCAGATGTTCGTGCTCCTGGTTCTCAACTTCAGAGTCAGACCAAGATTTATACCATCAGACTTGATCTTCTGGCCATCTTGGATTTGAACTAAAAAGAGAGACTCTTACTGTCAGGCCTTAGGACTTGGACTGAATTATAAAACTAGGTTTTCTGATTCTGCAGGAGTTCAATGACAATGGATAAGACTTTTCAGTATCCATAATCACATGGCCCACTTCAGAACTAAATCTCCCCATCCACCCATCCATCCATCGATTCATTCATCCATATATCCATTCATCCATCCATCCATCTATCCCAATCTGTTCATATAGCCAAACTGATTAGTTCTGTTTCTTTGGAAAACTGAATAATAAACCTCAGTTCAATTTTCCATAGTTGATTAAGCATGCAGGCAAAAACTCCTAAATTATCAGTTGGAATTTGAGTCCATTTCTAAATACCCTTGGCTTACTTCGTTTAAGACATTCTAAGAAAATGCTAGGATTTTTTTTTTCCATGTTGCTAATGTGTAATCAGGAGTTGTAAGGGCTGTGAGTGATGAATTCTCCTGTGATACGGGTTTGGCACTTCACTAATGGTTTTCCTCCTCTTGTTCTTTGGTTGAATTTTGGGTTCAATCCAAATTAAACCCTAAATTAGGAGAGGGGTAGAGTTCAGGGCTTTCTGGGCACCAACTATACATGCTTGGTAATCATAAACATTTGTCAGGGGCAAACAAAAACTCAAGAACATAAAATGTAAAGTATGTGAATGGAAACCATTTATTGGGCTTTCCTTGGCAAGAACATCTTGATCAGTTTTATTGACCAAAGTTGCTACATCCATCGTGTTGCTCCCTTCATTCAGAAAGAATGATAATACAGAGAAATTTCTCTATGACGGATATAGCACCAGAACTTCATGGGAATGTTTGGGGAGAACCTAAAGATTTGATGCTTGTAGCAGAAGCCTCTTTTAGAAGTCAGACACTTCAATGATAAGAGATTTTTTTTTTAATTTGTAGATGAGAGGTATGTGTCCTGACATGATGAGGTCATTGTGAGTGTAGCTCCAAGGCTGCAAAGCAGGACTGGGTTGGAATAACTAGAAAGCATGACGGTCTTTGGGAGTGCAGCTGAAACAGGTATTCAAGGCTGCTGCTACCATAGGGCATGCATGTGTTTATGGGCTGGAGAAGTGTGCAGTCTGCAGGCCAGGCCAGACTCTATATCATCAGTCAAGCTCAGGGATGCGCATCTGGCCCTGGCTGTGCCATCCCTGATTGTAATGCCAATGAGTCTGCCCTGACCTCCCTGTAGGTCAGGTCTAGATGCCCGGCTGGTGGGGGGGGGGGGTCTTGCTATTTTTGCCCGTGGAACCACAGGCTCTCATTGCCCGGGGTACCACAGACTCAAGCAATCCCCAGCCTCAGCTTCCCAGGTAGCTGGGATGGCAGGCACGCGCCACCACACCCAGCTATTTTTTTTTGGAACTAGGTCTTGCCAGGGGCCCCAGGCGGGACTCGAACCGGGATCCCTAGTCCCGGTCGCTTCCTAGGCTGAAGCTTACAGGCAGGAGCCACCGTGCCCAGCCTGGTTATTCCCCTTTAGAATGAAAATTGTCCATTCTAATTGGAGCCTGACCATATCAGAGTTGGAACTGTAAATGGCTCAATCCGGTTTGAAAGGCAGGGGATATAAACTGAGGTTCCAGAGAGTTGAATTATTGAGACTTTGGGATTCAGATTCATCAAAAAGACTCACCCATATCACCCGAGAAGTGCCTTGCAGCACTCTGAGATATCTGCCACTGATCTCTCCTTCAAACTGCAGCCTAATCGCTGCTCCTGCCTTTGGCCTTGCCTCCAACATCATCTGCTGATGGGCACCTGGGGCCTCAAAAGCTATAACACTAGTGCTTGTCCTCTGGCATCATGGGCACCGTTGACCTGTGTTCTACTACCTCCGAGAATCGTCTGATGCTTCAGGTCCTCTGGTCCAGCCTCCTGCTGCTCTGGTGTCATCAGGGCGGAGTCTGGGAAATGCCAACCTGGCCTTTGATAGGCATGGCTGCTGTGGTGGTGGCATCTCAGCAGCGTGGCCAGTGAGTATCTTGGCCCCTGTCAGTCTTGGTCCACCATGCAGGTTCTGTAAAACCTACACCACGCCACTCAGGTCATGTTGCATGAGTGGCCTTGGTTTGGGCCCTGAACACCACAGATACTCTGGGGTGAGACAGCGGCCATTTGTGGCCCTTTTCTTTGCCCCGCATCTCCTGTGTGTTAATAAACCTGTTGTTTTTGCACCTTTATTCCGATGAGTTTTGTCTTACAGTTGTGAGTGCAGGGGTGAGAACCCACAGTCTTGGCACTGTCAAAGATAACAGTTGTGCAAACAAGAGTGATGACGTAGCTAACTGAACCAAGAACATGGAAAGTACTAGAGTGTCCCAGCCCTTTCCTACGTTACTAGACATTTTCATCTTCCTCTTTATTCTAGCATCATCCTTATCTTCTTGCTCTTGTTTCATAAATTTTTATAGTCAGGTATAAAATGTATTTGATCATTATCTATTTCTTGTAATTATTAGTAGATGAGGTGACTGTGTCCATATTTTCCAAAGAGTTTTGCATCTCTTTGGGTAGGGAATAATCTTGATGAAAAAGAGACTGTGAAAAAAGAATACTGAAAAGCCCTTTTACTGAGTCTACTAAGACCACTATGGAGAAAAGTTAAAACAAAAACTTTAGTTAAAAAAATGAAGAAGTAGCCGGGCATGGTGGCTCGTGCTTGTAAGCTTCAGCCTATGAAGCGGCCGGGGCTAGGGATCATGGTTCGAGTCCCGCCTGGGGCCGTAGCGAGATCTAGTTCCAAAAAAATAGCTGGGCGTGGTGGCACGCGCCAGTCATCCCAGCTACCTGGGAAGCTGAGGCTGGGGATTGCTTGAGTCTGTGGTACCCCGGGCAACGAGAGCCTGCGGTTCCACAGGCAAAAATAGCAAGACCTAGTCTCAAAAAAAAAAAATTAAGAAGTAAACTTTTTGTGTGTATATATATATATATATATATATATATATATATATATATAAAGTTGATTGACAGTGCTCATTCTGAGCAAAGCCATGTATTTGAGTGATATCTTAAATGACAGGTATGACAATGAAGGGGATTAATTAAGCATCACCAGTGAAAAAACAGAGAAACTCTAAAAAATGTTTGATGGTTATGCACATATTCTAATTATTCGATGTATTGTGTTATCTATTTAAAAATGTACCTAACCATTTTCTTTCTTTAAATCCAAGAGTCAGCATTTAGAACTAATGATTCTACAATGCAGTGGCTTTTGACACTGTAAATGATATGTGATTGCGCCAAAGACCCCTATACCAGGTGCAAATGACAGACACAACAATCATGATGACAGAATTCTTATAAATAGCAACAGGAGGATAAATTTATTAAGGGTTTCAGCAGCCACAGCTGTCTCCCTTCTGCTGATGTGACTGAACTACTTTGTTAATAGACCTTATAATACCCTCTCTGATTATGTTACTCTGTTTCTCTGCTTCATTACCAAGTATCAGGTTAATACAGCATTGAAAAAGACTTTTAAAAGATTCTGATGAAACCCAGAAAGACTTCAAATTCAATGGTGTTTGCTAGGTGCTGTGCTTTTCACTTTGGGTTGCTTTAATCTAAATGTCTCTGCCTGATGAACATAAAAGTCCCTCAAGTGTTATTTTTTTTACTGTAGAGTGAATCAAATTTTATTTGAGACCTGCAAAGCATATGCTTCAATTGAATTTATCAGTGGCATAGTCTTTGTTCAGGGATTTGAGTCAAATCGTTTTCATCAGACCGATTGTATTTTGGACTGAGATATTTGAGTCTGTTCATGTTTCCCTATTTGATACCTTGCATCCTGATGTGTTCTCTAGGAGGGCTATTGTGTGGCCACAGAAACCTGGGTCAATACTCTAACAATAGCAGACCTCTCTGCCTGCGTGGCTGGGTGGACTGATTCACCGTACAAGATGGTGGAGGTTCTTCACATACCTCCAGTATTGCTCATATCTTCAAAATGGTACAAAGAAATAAACCAACTTCAACATTTAAAAGCAGCTTCAGTCAGTAAGCAAAATAAAATGTCTAATATATTAGTCAACTCCTGTCAATTACCATGACTTGCTAAGTACTGATGATTCAGTGACTTTTTAAATTAATGGGTAATGCACTATTTCTTCATTAGTTTTATCAAGGTCAATGAGAAGGATTAATCCCACTGAAACTAAAGCCTATAAAGGTAGGGGGGAAAGAAAAAGAAAAGGCCTTTGGAAATACAAACTTTCAGTGAGTTTCCTTACCTGGGAAAAGTTGTCTGTTTCCACTCTTAAATCCCCCTGACTCCCAATTCCTGTCAGTTCTAACTTTTAGATACCATTTTGTTTTTTGCACAGCTCTTAACAACATGGTCTCTGCTTTAGGGCAATGGAGTGTAAATATTCTGCAACAGTCCCGTTCATGATGCCAATTGTAGTGTACAGGTTGGCCAATTTGGGTAGGTTCTTCATTGGTTCTAGTGGTAACACAGACACACCAAGCAGGGCAGGGTCAGGGGTTGATTGGTGGGCAGAGGAGAGAAGGGCAGGCTGATAGGTAGGTGACCTCCCCAGATCCTCAGGAATCTTCACCCTCTTTCCCCAGGCTTTCTCCTTGGCATCGTCTAATTCTCTCTCCTCTCATGCATTTTCTCCTCCCTGTCTGCACCTTCCTAGGGTGACACTGCCCCCTTTAACCTCTCTGCTCCCAGCCCAGGTATGACCACTCATGCATGCACACACCAAATGGACCAGAGATAGACAATCATGCTGTGAACGCAATATTACAGGTGCTGGTCATAGAAGCTACTGGAGGAAAAAACCTGACCAGCTTATTTACCCTACAATCACCATCATGTCCTCTAGAGCCACAACCACTTGGATTGCCTTGCTTTTGGTATTTATTTCATCCCTTTGATTTTCCATGCAGTAACCAAAGGAACTCATAAAACTTCAATCTGCCATTCTGTAATCCCTTCACCAATTCCCCATGTTTCCCAAGATAGGGTCCAAACTTACTATAAAATAAAGGACCTCCAGCACAGCTTTCTACCCTGCTTTTGCCCAAGTGTGCTATGAAAGCAGATATTGGTATTCAGATCTTGATCCCTGCAATTCCATCTACAAAGAGCAAGCTGTTCCTCCCTAGCATGACTTTTCATTAGTCCCTCAGAAGCTTCACGTATCAGCTATATTATTTCTCTCAGAATTAATTTGTAATTTTTTTTGGTCCCAAGTCTAGGTCATGTGCCTTCCAATGTGTATCCATAGTCCTCTGGGCTTACAGTTCTTTTGATAAGGATCTACTGGCCCCAGCCAGGCATAGTGGCACATGCCTGTAGGTGGCAGCCTAGGAAGCCATGGCCGGGGCCAGGGATCACGGTTCGAGTCCCACCAGGGGCATGTAGCGAGACCTAGTCCCCCAAAAAATAGCTGTGTGTGGTGGCATGTGACTGTAATCCCAGCTACCTGGGAAGCTGAGACTGGGGATTGCTTGAGTCTGTGGTACCCCAGGCAATGTGAGCCTGCGGTTCCATGGGCAAAATAGCGAGACTTAGCCTCAAAAAAAAAATAATTACCTTCCTTCTGGGTTGTGGGTAATATTAACATCTGTGTATGGATGCTTATTATATGTGTTTCATGGTGTTCGTAGTGTAGCACTCAACTTTCTATCTCTAGCATCTAATCAGTGTCCTTTAAAGAACTGAATAACTCTTAAAGGTGACAGAGAAAAAGTGTTGACATGCAAAATCCACCAAAATTGCTAAAATATGACAATATGTGGTGGGAATCACTTAGCCATGTCCTTTTCAGACAAAAGCAGTCCTGGTGAGTGTCTTCTGCCAACTGAGAGTGAAGCTTTGGAGCAGCTATGTTTAGAAAAAATCCTAACCAAAGTTATAAATGTTCTTGTCACAAATGTCAATGAGACTATTTGAAGTTCATGCTTCAAATACGATTTGTTTACTTTTAATTTATTTTTCAACTATCTTTTTGATTACAAAGTTTGAAAATGCATGTTTACTTCCATATCCATGGGCTGACTTTGTTTTCCTGGAGTTGAAGGATAAGAATGGTCACCTGATTATAGTTAACCACCTAGGAAGATAACTATAATAAAAAAACTTGTAAAAAATATATATATTCCTTTATTGAAAAATATTTTTATTTTATACTTTTTGTTCTATGTACTTATATTGTCATAAGAATACAAAAAGAAATCTTAAGCATTCTTGAACTAAAAACCTTAAAAAGTAAATTAAATCTTGTTTCTAGAAGCTAATAGTTATGTGGCAGGACTGGACAGATATATTGAGAATCAATGTGATGAGTTCAGTGACAGATTTTTACACAGAGTTGTGATGGCCAAAAGAATATTAGAAAAGACTTTCCCTGGGATATTTTCCCTTGATGGAGTCTTAATATTGTCCAACACTGTGAAGGAGAGTAGACTAAATGAGTTTTTCAGGGTTTTCCCCTCTTCTGCCGTTAGCCTCTAAGACCAGCACTTATGGTGTTCCTTCCCCATGATTGTACACACCTGGCCCAGTAGGCGTGTGCATGTGTAAGTGGGCACACCTGGGCCTAGGAGCAGAGCACTAAAGGGTGGTGTCACCCAGGGGGAAGGGTGAGGAGAGCATGTGGAGACAGCACAGGAGAAAAGAGAGAGAACTTGGGGAAACTTAAGGGATGTGTCTTTGTTGTTCCTTATTAAAAAGTCCTACAAGATAATTTCAAGGGCTCCAATATTCTTTATCTGCCACAACTGATAATGCTTCAGTTGCAGAACTCTAATGAGCCTAGTCAGATTGGGAGGGTTACAGGAACATCAGGGAAAGTTATTCTGGGAACAAGAGGGGAAAAAATAGTAGTGTATGCATGCATGTGCATGTGCTAGAAGTTATGTAATACTGATGGGGTGGCAAAAGATGAGACTGATGGATTACAGGGACCAAATCCTTGCACTCCTCAGATAACATGCTAGAAATCTTGAAATCAATTAGACTAGTGAAATGTTTCATGCATTGAGGAGAGTGTATATGTGCATTTAAATAAAGCAGGTGTTTTCTAAACCAAACATGAAAGAAACTAGAATATTCCTCTACTCCAATAGAAGTCACTATTATTCCCTTTTAAAGTGTCCTGTAAATCTATGCGTTTGTCTTATTTCCTTAGACCAGTGGTTCTCAAATATGACTGTAGAAAAGAATCCCTTGGAGAGTTTGTTAAAACACAAACTGTCGGGGGACATTGGTGGCCTGATTGTGCATCTCTAACAAGTTATAGATTGAGGATGACAGTGTTGGCCCTTGCTCACACCATGAATACCACTGCTTTACACTATGATTTGGGGCTTATTCATTAGTTTTCTTTGTTTCCCAAACATCTAATCCACTGTCTGTTACTGCATAGGTATTCATGAACTATTTTTATATTAAAGAATAAAGGAATGAAAAAATTCCAAGTAGAAAGGAAATAAATTAAGCAAAATGATTTTCCCCTTATCAGAAATTATAGTGTTTGTTACAATATAAATTTATAGCATACATTGTGAGGGGGGGAACAAAGAAAGACAATAACAATGGTGAAAATAAAAGCTACATTAGGAACCTCAAAATTTCTTTTTGCTTTCCATTGCTTACATGAATAGAGTAGCCTTGAGCAAACCATTTTACTTCTTATAGTACTATATCTGTGCCTGTGTTGGATGATTAAGTGGCCATTAGCAATACTTCATTGAATAGGGCCTTTGAAAAAATATCTCAGAAAGAATTTATTCATATAAAGTCGATTGAACTTAGCTTTAATATAATGAATACCACAAATTGAATAAAAGTTCCAAATGGACTACAGCAAGTGTTCTCTTACATTCTGTGTATAAATTCTTTTTCCGGTGTGATAAATTATCTTGGGGAGACTCCACATTCATTGTAGCCTATGCTATGCTTCATAAACAAATGCTTCAGTTGCAGAACTATACTTCACGTGGGTGGATACCACTTTGAATCAAAGGGTGAAGGACACATGTCTGGAGTATTTTCGGGATGGATCATGTTTCTATGGAGGGAATTCTCAGCCTCCTTTTATACATAGTGACTAAGTTTTCACAATGGACGGAATGCTTCTTTGCTGCTACTTGTAATTGTGATTTTCCCCTTGCATATTCCAACTAACTAGACAGGCAGAGATGCAGGGCTAACTCTTGATTAAAATATTTCAGCAAAAAATAAAATATCCTACTGCTCCTTGGTGTGAATTTGCACATACAGTAGCAACATAAAATGATATCTTCTGAATATCATATTTCCTGTTATTTAATAAGACTGCCATCTATCTACCCAGATAGTAGAAAGTCTAACTCAGGGCTGGGCATGGTGATGCATGCCTGTAGGTGGCAGACTAACAAGCCAAGGCCGGGGCCAGGGATGGTGATTCAAGTCCCACGGGGGGCACGTAGAGAGACCTAGTCCTCAAAAAATAGCTGGGTGTGGTGGCGTGCGCCTGTAATCCCAGCTACCTGGGAAGCTGAGGCTGGGGATTGCTTAAGTCTGTGGTACCCCAGACAATGTGAGCCTGTGGTTCCACAGGCAAAATTTGCGAGACCTAGTCTCAAAATATAAAGTCTAACTCAGTTTGCGTCCAATGACACTTCCTCTTCTTTTAAAATGAAAGAGTTTGTAAAAATCTAGGAGAAAAGTCTTCTGATATGCAGTCCTTAATGGTGACCAGGGAGGTTCTTTTTCTCCAAGCCTCTGTAGAGCAGTTAGAAAACTTCTTTAACAGCATATGTCCCTTGGGGGTCAAGTTCACATACATGCCGAAGCTTGTATGGAGCACTTCACCTTCCCCTGAGGTCCTAATCCCCTTTTCACTTTTACCACAATCACCACTTCCCCCCAACAACCACCCCACTATATGCCTCTATGTCAGGAAACGTATGCTGTCTGTTAGGATTGTTTCTTTGTTCTTAAATCACCAGCCTCTTTCCTGTCCTTTCTCTGACTCTAAAGTAATTACTCCATTACAAATATTACCTTGTTTCCTTCTTCACACTTATCCTTCCTAGATTAAGACTTTCAATTCCTCATCTGCCATGAAGCAACTTCAGCTCATTGGATTAGTCCAAGAATCTCCTAGTAGCTCTTCTTGACTCCTCTCTTTTCATTTTAAGTCTTCTTTTCTATTTGTTCTATGTAATCTGAAAATATAGAACTGAAAACTTTAGAACAGAGGCTGGTTGGAAAGTTATAGTGTAATTACACAATGGCATATTATTTCGATCCAATAAGATCGAATAAGACACGATCCAATAAGACACATTTGATGCATTTGTGATAACATGGATGGACCTAGAAGGAATCAAGCTAGTGGAAATAAGTCAGAAAGAAAAAGAGAAATACTGGATGATCTGACCTAAATATGGGATATAGGGAAAGCAAACAAACACAAGGACAAGTAAAACTTAAAATCAATAAGCTGTCAGCAGAGCTAAGCATAGAGCAAGGGAGAGAGAGGGAAGTAAAAATCAAGGAAGGGATGGGCACAAGAGATTAAGACAATGATTCATAGCTGACAATGTGGTGGGAGAACCTTGAGGTATACAATGATGCTAAAAATATACTCATGTGCAATCAAATAAAAATTAATTAATTAAAAAATGAATAGGGATTGGCAAACCATAGGAAGGTGTACAGATCAAATCTGGCCCAATCGTTTCATAAATTAAATTTCTTTCACCATTCTCAAATTAAGAATCATACGGTTTTCAATCTGTGGCTGAAAAACTGTAAATGAATATTTTCTGATATGTTAAAATGACATAAAACTCAAATTTCAGTATACATAAATTATAATTTTATTGGAACACAATCATGTTTATTCATTGATACATTGTGGTTTTCTTACTATAATAGTAGAGATGACTAGAAGAACCCACATGGTGTGCAAAACTAGGTACATTTACTGCTAACTGGCCCTCTGCAGAAGTTTTGCCAACATTTTTTAAAAACTTCAAGCTGGGCACAGTGGCTTGTGCCTGTAAGCTTCAGCCTATGAAGTGGCTGGGGCAAGGGATAGCAGTTTGAGTCCCGCTTGGGCAACATAGTGAGACCTAGTGCCCCCAAAATAGCTGGGCGTGGTGGTGTGGGCCTGTAATCCCAGCTACCTGGGAAACTGAAACTCAGGATTACTTGAGTCCGTGGTACCCTGGTCAACATGAGGCGGCGGTTCCAAAATAGTGAAACCTAGTCTCGCATTAATTAATTAATTAATTAATTAATTAATTAAAAAATAAATTCAACATCTAGAGGTGTGGTGGAGCAGGAAAAAAATTAAAAATGAAAAACTTCAATGTCAAAAATATGTCAATGAATCACATCACCTAGTGAACAGTGTCCAAAGTCATGATCCTCTCCCATGAAATAATCATTAACCTGATTATTTCATCTTATGTTCTCCTTCCCTCTCTCATAATCTTAATATCTTTTTTCTATTAAATACTTCTTAGTTCCCCAAATTACCATTTTTTATTCTTACCACTGTCACAACTTTCCTTTTTTCCCCTATCTGACTTATTTCAATTTATTTTCAACAATCAGCATACATGTTGTGTTTAATAAAGTTAGAACTTTCCTACTCTCTGACTTTACTCCCTTATGAATATATCAGATGACTCACTACATTGAAATCATTATTTCTATAAGGTAGTAAATATTTGTTTGGAGGATCTGAAATACAGTCCTTCTTCTTGTGACATTAAGATCCCAATTTTGGTTTGTCTAGTCTTTACTTCTTCACCTTTTGTGCTAACCTAACCACTTGCAGGCTCCAGGACTAACATACCTACTCTGGACTAACCAAAAGGTACATTCTACCTCTTAGCCACAGTGACAGCTTATAGTGACAGCCCTGTCAAATCTAAGCCATGAAGATTCAATTCTAGAACTTTGGTCCTCTTATGAAATTATTTGGGTTTTCTCAATCCTTTGCTTGGAGGATAAAGTCAAGATAAATCCTAAGTCTGAAGTTCTGGAGACTGGAAGTAGGAGAATATCTGATGACATTGTTTGTGCCCCAGGACATGCCACTCCTCTAACCAGAGGGTCTATGAACATCTCATTGATGACCATTAAGATCTCAGCATTGTCACTTTTTGCTTCAGCCAGTTTGGGTCTGGTATTCCATTACTTGCAGCCAAAGGATCCCTAGCTGACACACTATCTACTTTCCCCATTAAGACTCATCTCATATTGGCACATGCCTCTCTCCTTGGCACAAGAGATGCATTCAATAAAATTTCTGAAATAAATTTTCTTTCTATGGTTTCAATAGCTTGGGAGACACCTATAAATATTCAGTATTCTGCAGGTACATTTTCTCATTGCCTCCACTTAACCATTTTACTCATTTTAATGTCTTTGTCTGCATTGGGTGAACTGATCAGTTCCTAACTGCTCCCTTTACTTAAACTTCATTTGTGATTGGTTCAGCTTTATTGACATAGGTACAATGCTCTAGATTCTTTCCTTTTCGAATATCATTTATTCATTTCTGGTCTTAATGCTATACTCATATCAGTAAATACATATAATATCTGATATAAAGGTATGGACTTAGGATTTGGGCAATCCTTTTGCTGGAATCCTGGATTACCATACAATTTTCATGAGACCTTATATAGACTCCTCCTTTTAGTGACGAGCATTTGGATATAACAGTGAAGATAGGGGACATTGACATAATTGACATAGAAAAAACTATTTTCTTAATAAAAATAGAAAACCTTGCTGACTTATATGTGAGTTACAAAAAGTTTATGACATGAATTTACAATTTTGAAAAGAATTTTTTTTTCTTTGAGAAGTGGGTGTTTTTAATTATTAACAGTGATTTTTGAAAAGGAAAATCTAATCCATTTCAGCACCATTGTATTCACTCTAGGTCAATTTGACATTAAAGCTGATTAGTGTGCTTCTGCATGTAAATTAATATTGCAGATTCCTGTGTAGAATTGTAGCTCTCAGGTTCAAATAAGTTTCCATAAATATAAGTAATATGAAAACTTTAATCCCAAATTATATAGATTTATGTATTATTGTCTTATAAAAATACCTAGAAAACTTAATTGCACTGTATGCATTTAATATATTTATTCCTCTCTTTCTTCCTTGCTATAAAGGATCTAAGGAAGCAGTCCTGGTTCATAAAAGATATAGTAAATGTTGGTGAATTTGTTTAGAGGTGTGAGATATTTCAGGTAGTATTGCTAAAGCTTAAATTACACTCTGCAGTTCACATTTCAAAAAAAAAATGACTCACAAATTCTTTCCTGGAAATACAGTTACCACTACTTCTGATCTGGAACACCTATTCCACATGCTATTTTAATAGAAGTTTAAATCATCACTTCCACCCTACCATTTCCTATCTGCCACCATGGTGGAAACAGAGTTGTGAATTTTCTTCTTGTGCATGTAACCAGCTGAATGTATTTGATTAATGTATGAATAATTTGAAAGCAAATAAAAAATTTCCATAGAAATTATCTTAAAGGGAGCCCTTCAAACATTTGCTTTTGAGGTTAATACATCTTTCCATTTATCAAATCTCTTAGCCAGTATGCATTAAATACCTTCTTGTTTTGTTTTCATGTTACCCTTGCAATATATCAAGGACATGAAATTCTTCTTACCAAGAATTGTAAGGAAGGGAACTGCATAGTGTACATGGAGGTAATGACACAGGAAGTGTTGAGGGTGACCATGCTAGAAATTAAATAAAAAACAAGAATATATTTACCAGAAAGGGATCTCTGCCCCCTTCACATGGCCTTCTTCTGAACCAATCTGGCAAAAAGAGAAAAGCAGAGGAAAAAAGAGTATACATGGTTTAAGAATTAAATCATCAATAGTCACCCAGAAGCACAGACATGCCAAAGCTGTCCAAAGTCAAACTTAAATGCTATGTTCTACAAAACTAGCTGTGAAGATGATTTAGAAAATTGGGCAAATTGTAGAGTTAGTACCCCTCATTTATCCACATTACTACTTGTATCCCATCCCAAGACCAAATTATATTCCTTCACACATCAGCTCCTTGATGTCTAGCCTCTCAAATAAGTGGTGGTTTCAAAACCCCAAGATTTAGCTTTTGATTCTAAAAGAGCTAAACTATAACAAAATGCCTTGTATGTCATACATTATAAAATTCACTGTGATCTTCCTTTACCTTGGTGCCTGAAAGTCCTTTTCCTACCTGAAATACAAATGAAGTAGATATTTTTCTTTTGTTGGGATAACTATAAATCATATTCAATTTCACTCAATTGCTTTCCTAGAAAATTATATTAAATGTGTCCAGGTTATAGACAATTAGCAAATAATAAAAGATTCCGAGTACTTTAATAGGAAAAATCGACTCTAAAAAGATAATATTTCTGATTCATCTATTTTTTACTTTGTATTAGATTATAGAAAGAAGACCTAGCATCACACAAATGTTAGAACCCAGATCAGGTTCATGAGATCTGACCTTAAAACCTTTGATCAATTGAAGAAATTAACTTAAACTCAATTTCATAAAAGATCAGACTGAGTCTGTAAATAAATCTTTCGGAAGCCAAAGGTGAATTGAGTTCAGAAAAGCAAAGATTTTCTAGGACCTAACCATACTTCCCTCAAGGTTATTTATTATCATATAAAATTTCTTGCCCTTTTGGGATACTTGTGTTAGAGGACAAAAAGCTAAAATTGCTAACAGATAACCCGCTTTCTGGGATTTACTTTTTTGAAGGGAAACATGTTGGGGAGGGGGGAGAAAAAAGCATGTTTTGCATACAGAGAAAAAAGAAAAGGGGGGTGCAATGATGTTCAGAAGAAGTAAAACCTCTTTGAGAAAGGGCTGCATTGCTGATTTAGAGAAACTTGACTTTGAACTCAGCCCCCCCACCCCCCCAATCAGTAAGTGCATCAGTGTTTACACTTAGCATTGGAGCTACAGGGCTACAACCTTCAAAGGCCATATGGGCTGTGACAATGTTATCCAGCACATTGATCTATCTTGAACGCCTAGAATGCCTTTCAATAAATCCTCAACATTTGTTGAAGAACAAATTAAAACATAAAATCAGCAGAGAACGTTATGGATTGATGTGGATCTTTTTATTTTGAAGTCATTGTTAAGGAGTTTCTTAAATTCTTGTGGATTTCTAAGAAATGAGAAAATTTGGACTTCCCATGCATGTTCCTAAAATCAAGAGTGTCTTGTATTGCACTTCCTATTATTCTGGCAAGATGGATGTTCAGAGTTAGATTTAATTTTATTTCACAACTGCAATTTTGGAGTGGTATGATATCCATACAAAATTGTATCCTTAGGGTACTAGATTCGACTGATGGCTGTGAGTATGTAATAGGAACAAGGGGTTCTAGAATAAAAAGCATAAAAAGTCACTGCCAATCTAGATATAAAGTTGTTATCTTTATTAATTTCCTTTGCCTTTATAGCCAGTGTTCTTAGTACATATTTGTACTTTGCGTCATACGCTATTTTGATAAACAATTTTGCATCATTTGTGTTTTTATCATATTTTAGTGGTTGTATTATATTCCATTTATTGGAAATACAGTAGATTGCATAGCTATTCAAGTTTTCAACACTCCATAAGTCTTCTTCACTCACATTATTGGTATAAAGAATACATTCTTCATACTGTTCTCATTCTCTCATTATTGGTATAAATTAAACAGGACAACCCAAAGAAGATGTTTTGCCTTGACTTAAACACATACAGGCCTGCTTCTCTCCATGAAGCAGGCTCAAAACAGTTTACATTAGCAATTGCCTTTAGCTGGAAGTAGTCACATCTATTCCTGCTTCTCTCCCTAGGAAGCAGGCTACAAGCAGGCCATTTACCTTTAACCTTTACCTTAATCTTGAACACCTCTGCCTTCTTCTCTCTACAAAGTAGGTTACAAGCACACCATTAGCATTTACACTGTACCTGCCTACTATTGATATGCAAACATCAGCTACCAGCTTCTCTCTGCTTTCTTTCCCTCTTTCAGACCTAAAAAGAAAAAATTTAGAATACAACTTAAACTCTTGTGGGTTCTTTCCACCATCCTCAGCCTTCTCAACCAAAATACCAAACCAATGCAAGACTATCAGTGCAAACTAATTTATTTCTAGCAAAGTAATTTTCTAATTATCCTAATAACTACACAAGAAACATGTAAGGAAAACTCCAATTACTTTAACATTGTCCAAAACCTTTCTCAGCATTGTCCAAAGTCCTTTCCCAGATTACCCCAAAATCCTCAGTCTCTCAGTCCTGATCATCTCACCAATGTCAGCCAGTCAGATTTCCTCTCCACGTGTTTGAAGACATCTTTCTTTGGTGCGCTCCTTTGCTGTGCTCCTCCTTGTCTTCCACACTCCCTTCTCCTTGTCGTCTTCAGGTAGCAGGAACTTCATGGTACCAGACCCAGCCAAGTTCACTTTCTTTTCAGGCCTAACTTTTGCATGGCCTCTTCCAGACACAAGTCAAACTCAACAAAACAAACTCCAACACGGAGTTCATATCTGCAAACTTCTTAACTGCATTTAGCACACATGCTGCCAGCCGGCGCTAGCCAAAGGCTACAGACCCCCAGGCCTTGGCCAAGTCCACATGGCTCACATCTTTACAAGATGGCCAATTCCCATCTCTCCTCCACTGAACCTCTCTCTCTATCTGATCTCCATATTGGCCTCCGAATCCTCTCTCTTTGTTTCCACACCCTTTATATATCCTGATTTCCCTACCTTCCAAGAAACCTGTGTCACCTTTCTCCCTCCTGCATCTCCCTGAAGGGAAATTCCAACTAAGGTCATTCTCACATTTTAGCATCTGTCCTTGAAATCTGCAATCTTAAACAGGAGACAATGGGGGGGGGGGGAAGCACACCTTATCATAAAGAATACAATTTTGTTCTGTTTTCATAATCTGGATTTTGGTTTTCCCACTTGTAAGATGTGAGGGGGAGGGTGTGTCCCATTAGAAAATATCTTAATGAATCTCAGCATATTTTCTGAAAATTGTAAATAACTTCATGAATGAACAAATGAATGAATGAATGATAATAGGACCTTTCTACTGGATTTTAATTGTTTAAATTAGAAGTTTGGGCCAGAGAAACAAATCAATATACTTCCACTACTTTTATTTTTACTTCATCCCATCCTTAATTCTGTCCCATCACTTGACTCTATCCCATCTCTAGCCTCTACCTTTGATCTTTGAATTTTAGATATATCAAAAAGGAATCTTCCAGAGCAGTTTGCATGCACTCATGAATGATGCAGTGGAATAAATGTTGTCCATTCCTTAAAAATAGAGCCAAATCATGTCCTTTCATTTTCTTCCTACCTGAAATCTATAAATTCCATTAATTTTCCATTGCAAAGAATATGAAAAGCTTTCCACTGACTGCTATCCTCTCAAAACTAAGATATTAAAGGTTCCCCTGATAAGGCTACATTTCTTTCAGTTGTAGGCTTTAGACAGATGACTCAAGTTACTATTCTAAGTTCATAACAAATGTTTCATCACAGTTGCCGCTTTCCTTCTTCTGAGATTGCTAAATTACATCTTGGAGACCCCCGCTTCATATTGTAAGTCACATTTTTCACAATAAACTCCTGAGCATAAAATGTGCCATTATCTCTACTATTACTTTATCACTTCTAGGAAATTCGTGTGTAGGAATGTGGGCAATCCTTCAAGATAAATTTCCTTATTAGAGTCAGTTATAAAATGCAATCAGTTAGCTGAGGCTTCTGTCATCCAACCATTAAAATGTGATGCCTGAGGCTTTTAACTTTGCTCATTATCATCTTTTGATTATTTTGTAAATACAGTTTGCCAATTTAAACTGCTTTGCTAATTACTGGGAACCATAGTCCATTCCTGTAAGCTAAAGAAATATACAGACCTTTACTAAAATGAAAAAATCAGGATAAAATTGATGGGGAAATATTGTAGCCAGATCCTTTCTACTTTGAAAGCAAAAAAAAAAAAAAGTTCACCCAGACTAAAACATTCAGAGATGAAAAGTAGCTGTTAACTCACTGAATTGCACCACCCCCATTCCCTCCTTTTGATTAAACACCATTAACTGGCTCCACTTGCTTTCCTGGGAACTTGGAAAATTGACCATCTCTAATAAATTCTATTCCCCCTCCCTAGGGGTTGACAGCGGCATCAGAAACATCTGCTGATTACTAAGAAAATGCCCTCTTGGCATAGTCAAACACTTTGACTCATGTTGCCTACATAGCTTGGCACTCCTCAGACCTGGAAATTTGAAACCTTGCAAGTCTTTACATTCCTTCATCCTTTATAAAATCCCACACTCCTACCATTCTAGGAACCAGTATTTCTAGGTATCTGTCCCACTGATGGACATCTCATATATATAACTCCTTGTAAAAACAGCTCTCATAATTCAGAGCTTGGCTCTCTGGGACCAAGCGAAAGATCTGGTTTAGGCACTTAGAATATGACTTATTTGACTAGTTCTATTACAGAGACTGTATAGACTGATGTACAGTATGCCTGTTTCTCTACATAGACCAGTATTTCTTAAGACTCATCAGGGAATCAGTGATTACAGAATCAATGATCATAGAATCAAAGAGTGTTTTTAATAATGCGCTTTTAAGATTTCAGACACAACGACTGAGTCAGATTCTCTCTTATGTACATAAAGATCGAAGATTCATTGATAAAGGATTGCGAATTTATAGACTGTTTCTTTTAAACCATATTTCAGGCCTTTGACATTTCTATACAATTTTTAAATCAAAAGTTTGGAGATCACAAACTACCTTTTAGATGCAATTTCTCATTGACTCATTGATGCTGTTACTAATCTGAAAGGCAAATGATCATATGACTCAACTAATAGAAATTTCAATGGACTTTATACACAGATTTGCAAATACTTAAATTTCTCCCAATTCCAAAAATGGAAATACAATATAGGACAATACAATATAGTTCCTGCTATAATATAATTTCAGACTATGTGACCTCAGTTGGAATCCACAGCAGCCCAGGGATCTTTTCAATCATCTGAAGCATTACGTACCGCTTCTCCACAGCTGTTTCTGTAGTCTCTGAGCATCTCTCATTCCATGTGTCTGCAAAGATAGAGATTGTACCTCATGAGTGCTTCCAGCTTCTCTCCTTTGCACTCCAGTGTTTCTCCATTATCCTTGTGCACCTGGTGTGCATGAAAAAAGAAGTATCTCCTTTCTTCCCTAAGGGTAATTCTGCCCCAATTCTAAATCCTTTCTGACTTTAAAGAAATGATAATGTATAGCTTCCAGGAGGAAGAATGATTCCTTCTGCCCATGGGCAGATGGAGGCAAGAGAATTGATAGTAAGTCCTGGGAATAACTGTGGAGTGGGAGATATCAATGGCATCATCTAGAGGGACAAACCTTCCTGACACAAGAATGAATCACAGGAACAAGGATGTTAGGCTTTCAGAGACCAAAGGAGGCAGCAGATCTGAAGCTGTGGAGTGAAACTAGCGCTACAGTAGCTGAATTTATTATAACCAAGTGGAAAGATAGTAAAAAATCAAAGATAGAAATCAAGTTAGTCATAAGAATAAAAGATTCTAAGTATAAATTGTGCTGAACACTCTTTTCTTTCTTTCTTTCTTTTGTCTTTGTTGTTCCAAAAGTTGTTGCTTTTCTGAAGTTCCTATCCTTGCACAATATGACTAAAGAGTTACATAAGTCTTATAAAATCTTCCTTTCTAAACCCTTGATCTTATCCCCTGCTGCCATTTGCAGGATGCTATACCATAAATTTGCAATATGTGAAATAATACTCATTTAGAGAATCTCTTCTTTTCTTCTGGTAGGTGTTGCACCTCAATATTTGTTTGTGTAATCCCCAGCTCTTATCAGTGTGGTTTAAACAAAAGTGGTCTTGGCTCCTGGCTCCCAGGTTGAGTACAAGACTCAGATCTGACCAAAGTAGTGCAGTTCAGGGATTGTTTCAGAGATGATACCTAAATTAAGGTGTGCTAATCAGATAATGAACTTCTGCTTTGGGACTTTTTAGAAGTTCATGTAGAAAGTAGAGCTGAGATATGGAGAGAGGAAAACAAAATTCAATTGACAGTGTTTGAGCACTAGACCTAGTTCTGCCTGAAACCAAGCCCTAAATTTTCTGTCATACATGCTAACAAATTTCCTATTTTATTTAAGCAAATTTGGCTGGAATAATTTAATGTGAGCTAGAAAGTGATCTATCAGAACTTAAAATGCAGTGCAATCCTAGACAACTAGCATGTGGCTCCAAGAGATATACATTGTCAGAGCCTCTCCGCCTAAGGTTGTATTGCTGTGATTGAAATCGGGTGAAAGAAAATAAGACTTTTTAACTTGAACTTGAACACACCTATGCCTGCTTCTCCCTAGGAAGCAGACTCAAATGTTTTGAATCATTAGCATTTTCACTGTTCACCTACTACTGATATGCAAAAATCAGCTACCAGCTTCTTTCAGCTTTCATCCCCTCTCTCAGACCTAAAAAGAAAAACTTAGAAAAACACAGTTTAAACTTTAAACTAGTTTGCATCAATTTACCCTTTTTTAAACTTCCATGGGTTCTTTCCACCATCCTCAGCCTTCTCACCAAAACCCCTAGCCAAAGCAAGACTCTCAGAGTGCAGACTAATTTATTTCTAACAAAGCGATTACCTAATTACTACAAAAGGAAACATGTAAGTAAAACTTTAATTGCTTTAACATTGTCCAAAACCTTTCTCAACATTGTCCAAAGTCCATTCCCCTAATCCTGATCATCTCACCAACAGTCAGTCAGAGTTCATCTCCACATACTCAAAGACATTTTCCTTCGTTGTGCTCCTTTTCTTCCATGCTGTCTTCTCCTTGTCGTCCTCCTCCAGGTTGAGAAGAAACTTCATGGTACCAGAACCAGCAAAGTTCACTTTCTTTTTATTCAGGCCTGATTTTCGCATGGCCTCTCCCAGACTCAAGTTAAACTCAGCAAAACAAACTCCAACATGGAGTTCAAATCTGCAAACTCCTTAACTGCTTTTAGCACATATGCTGCTAGCCTGGGCCCACCAAAGACTGCAGGCCCCAGGCCTTAGCCACATGGCCAAGCTCACATGGCTCACATCTTCATCCCACAAAATGGCAGAAACCAAACCTGAATCTGAATTCCCATTTTTTCTCCCTCTCTTTGTTTCAAACCTCTTCATATATTCTTTGTTTTCCTGTCTTCCAGGAACAGCTCCTGAATTATTACATTACAAAGAAAAAAACCTATTTTACTTCTTCCTTTCCCTTGTATCTTTCTCAAAGGAAATTCTAATCAAGGCCATTCTCACATTTTAGCATAACTTCCTTGAAATCTGCATTCTTAAACAGGAGACAATGATAGGGAGTGGGTGGGTGGGGGAATCCCCTATCATGATTATTTGGCATTATATAGGGTCTTCTGTCATTCCATCTGCATTCTTTTGGATCAGAATGAATTTTCTTTTTTGTTGTTAGTAGGCAAATTTTTCATATTGTTTGTTTTGATGCTGAGCTATATATAAGAAATAATCCAAACTATATCTTTGCTCAATGTTTTTATATGGACTCCTTCCTTCATTCTTAACCTACTTGGTTTAGGTGAGGCTGATTATGCTACAAATTTCGGGTCTATTGGGGGGGGTATTATTCAAAAAGGGAAATTAGAGATTTCCTTGAAACTTTTCCCAGAGTTACCAGGAAAAAAGGATCACTCCATTCCCTGGGACTGCTATCTGTAATTACCTGAAGCTTAAAAGGCACCAGTAGATATTTTGGGGTCACTTGGTTTCTGTATGAGAATAAGTCTATCACATATGCCAGGCACGGTGGCTTGTACCTGTAAGCTTCAGCCTATGAAGCGGTCTGGGTTAGGGATCGCGGTTCGAGTGCCGCCTGGGACCCGTAGCGAGACCTAGTTCCAAAAAAATAGTTGGGCATGGTGGTGTGCACCTGTCATCCCAGTTACCTGGGAAGCTGAGGCTGGGGATTGCTTGAGTCTGTGGTACCCCGGGCAACGAGAGCCTGCGGTTCCACGGGCAAAAATAGCGAGATCTAGTTTCAAAAAAAAAAAAAATAAGTCTATCACATAGGATAACAGAACTTAGATATGGAGTAAAAAGAAAAGTCCATTGAAGACATCTTTGAATTTGTAAGTGCCTCACATCACCATTGCTTGGGTTTTGCAGTCACATAAACCAGCAAATTCCTGCTCTTTGCCTTAAGCTGGTTCAGGTTGCCTTTTGGATTGATAGAACCAAAATCTAGACTAAGCATATGTTGACACCAAGATGCCAGTGCTCATGGGTTAGTATTAGCTGCCGCAGGATTCTGAACTCTTATAAGAAGAAAAGGAGTTTCAGAAATTCCATGTCTTGGAATTTGCTGAGAGGGTATTAGTGCTGACTTCTCTGAAAATGCTCTCTGTTTTATGGCAATGAAAGGGCACAGATAATAGTGGAGTCTAAAATATTTTCATATAATATCAGTAATAGCAAAACTGGGTAAGAGACATATCCAGTTGGCACTGAGAATCCTGTAAAGAACTGGCATTGAGAGAACCTCCTAAAAATTCTCAGAGATAAACCAACCTTAGCCTCCCAAGGAACTAGAAGAGTTTGTAATCATACAAAGGAGAAGCAGACAAAACAGATTTTGTGTCTTTACTAATAGTGGTGGTTGTCAGACATTTGTATGCCCTCAACCCTTTAGTTTTCCAAGCATATTTTTCAGGGATTTTCCTTCCATTTTGTAACTACTGAAAAAAATAATAAAATGGTATGAGTAGGCCTTTAGGGTTTTTATTTGCTTTTCCAAGATTTTAACTTCCATATAGCTAGCTGCCCAAAGTCAAATTGATTTAAATGTTTATTTTTCTAAAATTTTCCAATGTTGATACACTGGACTGTATCTGGAATATCATTTGTGAAAGTTTTGGGTTTCTATCAGGTTCAGATGTGCTAATTTTTTTAAGAAGAACCTAGTCATACATCTCTTTCATATAAAGTGATTTCTTAGTTAACTTCTTTTGTTGTCACCTATTCAAAGGATAGCATTTAAAGTGAGACCTATTTTGATAAGTTGAAATGCTATTCACTTGTGTGGTAAATTTTGTGAGATCAAGATTTTAGGTCTACATTTTCATCATTTTCTGTTTTCACTGAGGTTTTCAAATCACTGTATCTTTTGTATAGCTAATTCCATACAGAACTAAGGGTTAAGTTCTTGCCCTGTTTTTGCCTTCAGAGCCATCTGGAGGAGGAACTTTCTTGACAAGCCAGTGTTTTCAGATGTAAAATTCGGTAATTGGACAAGAAGAACTCTTAAGTCTCTTCCAACTTTGAATCTCTGCTTTTATGTAACATAAGCAATACTTACAAATAGGAATTAGCAGATGGTCAATAAAAAACTTCCATATGCCATAGTGACAGGGATTAGTTTGAAACACTACAAGGCAATCAAGTTATTAAAGCAGTTGTGTAACTAGAGAAAAGATGTGAGAGTAAGTCTAAATTTACTTTGCTCGAGGTTACATAAGCTGCTTCTGGAAGATGTTTGAATTCCTGGACATGATAAAACCACCTAGAGGGACTGGTTTCCTGGCTAGGTTTCTGCAAATAAAGAGTGATATAAGTATCTGCTATGGCAGGTATGGAAACATGTTGCCCAGATAACCCTCCTAGTAAGAATTTGATCCCCAGCTAAAGAGACAGAGGTCAGTAGACAGCCTCTGGCTGCTAGTTCCTTTGGAAGTTACAGGAAGACACTTTGCCAGTGTCACACCCTATCTGAGGCCAATTTATAGTCTATGACCAAGTGGACATATGATGGTCATGGACAGGGCCCTTCACTGGCAGACCTTGCCCCAAACTCCTCACTGGGCTAGCCATGCCTTTTTCTGGATTGCATTACAATTCAACTTCTAACATGGTTGGACCTAGAAGAAATTATATTAGCAGAAACAAGTCAGAAAGAAAAAAGAAAAAACAGAAACCAAATGGTTTCACTACCATATGGGTCATAGGAAAAACAAAGAAAAGGCCAGAAGGAAAAGTCAAAACAAGCTAACAACCAAACTAAAGTACATGACTGGGGGTTGGGGGGTGACTGGAGCAGTCAGTAAGGGGAGGTGGTGGGTGAACCCTGGGGTATACAAAGATATATGTAAATAAAGTATGTTTTAAAAATCCAAAAAACAATTTGACTTCTCCTTCTGTTCCATGCTGCTTCTCTCCCCTTTCCTCATGTGTTGATCCCTTATAAATATCTTGTCCCCCAAACTCCATCTTAGATCTGCTTCCACAGCACCTAGCCTTGGATAGCTGTAGTTCACTTAGAAATACAAATCATAAATTTATCTTGCCTTACAGAAGAGACATGAGAATTAATGCTCATTTCAATAATAGTAGTGGTAATGTCTACTTTGGGGGAATTTTTAAAACTCTGTATCTGTATTTCTTCAATTTTTTGAAAATGATGAATCAACAAATTTTCTACAAAAAAGAATGAAGGCAAAAATAATAAACAAATATAATATTGATATACAATGAGAAAAAGGAGGTACAGATGACTATATAAAAAGAAAAATCAACAGTATATTTTAAATTGCTTTAAACTGGTTTATTTCTGACTTTTACTACAACTGGAGCTTTTTTTTTTTTGAGACTAGGTCTTGCATTTTTGCCCATGGAACCACAGACTCAAACAATCCCCAGTCTCAGATTCCCAGGTAGCTGGGATTACAGGTGTGCACCACCACACCCAGCTATTTTTTGGGACTAGGTCTCGCTTTGTTGTTCCAAGCAGGACTCGAACCGCAATCCCTAGACCCAGCCGTTTCATTGGCTGAAGCTTACAGGCATGAGCCACCGTGCCTGGCTTACAACTGGAACATTTTTAGGATTGTTCCAAATCCCAATTTTTTATCTTGTGTAGTTATGGAAGTTAATACTAAATATGCTTTTGAAATATACAACCTGAAATAGTTTACCAAGTTTAGATAATCAAGTACAATGTGTTGCTGTGGATTTTATATTTTCAAAGATTGACAAGGTACACCGTCTATTAATAAATCAAATTTCACACATGCTTTGAGAAGGCTTAGGTTGATAACTAGTCATATTTGACCTAGCATGCTTGGGAGTGTCTATAATTTTGAAGAGGAATAGTTTTAGACTTAACTTACCTCCACATTTTATGAAACAAAGTTGAAGAGCAATAGATACAGGAACTACATAATGTGAAAGTCCTCTTCTGACAAATCTCAAATGTTTTCAATTTTATGGGGCTATATGATTATCTGATGGCAGGAGGGACCCAATAGCTCTGTGAACATGGTTTCCATAATATTCATATGCCCTTGATTTCTAGAATCTTAGAAGATTTCTCTAGTCTCCAGTCACTAGCATCCCATCTCAGCAAGACCTCTTCTGAATGCTTCTTCACCACTCTAGTAAATTTGGCATTGGGAAATAAAATCCTGTGTTTTAAGATAAGAGTTAAAAGTATCTCCTGCCTTATTTCCCTCAAGTGTTACTATTTTCTTCTAGGATAGCTGCTCATTAATTGGGAAGTGGGGTTGGGGAAGAAACATTGCTTTCCCAGTGCTATTAAGTGAAACTCCAATAATATTTTGGTGAGCAACCACCATACACACTTTTCTCTTTCACAGACACAATTGCCAGTGTCATCTTCTGCTTGAGAATCTCAATCTCTCTTTCCCCTCTCTCTCTCTCATCAAGAGCAAGCTAAAGATCAAATTCTTTGATGATGACAACTTAAAAAAAAAACAACAACACTATTTGCAACAACATTTGATACACAGACCTTTCCCTTACAAATAAAGAATGAAAACTTTTCTTCATAATCATTGTTTTAGAGTTTTTGACCATGGCCACAGAACTGAAGCAAAGGAGGGGTATGAGAGGGGCCAAACAGGGGAGGGATAAACCAAAGGAAATTGGTGACTGTTCATTGGTGCTATGGTGGCAGGAGAACTATGGGGAATACAATGATGTAAGAAAAAAAATTAAAAGAAAGGACCAAGTTAGAAACTAAATTTAGTTATAGAAATGAATGGGCATTCACAAAAGCTTTTCCCAAAGGGAGGCTTTGTTAATGTTTCACTATCACCACATTTCTCAGGTAGTAGGATGCAAGGACTGCTTTGTCATTCTTACTGAAGTAGTAAGGTGTGCCCAGTGGGGAGACTAGTATTAAGTCCAAGAAGTGGCGTTGCAGAACACTAAAGTATATTTGCAATTTCAATTAAAAGTCCCTGTCCACAGGTGGGTTTCTTCCAAGCACTGCCCTTTGGGCCCTTACTTTTTCAAGAGCCAGGAAAATTACTAGCATTGATAGGGTTTTGTTTACGGGTGTGTTGCGGAGACAATGGAATAATGAAAAGCAAACTCAGCTGGTGCCAAGTTCTGTTACACAAGCCTGGCATCTGGGTGTCTGGTGCTGTTACTCAGAGCAGCTGGGTAAGTTTGGAAAGACTTTCCAGTTAGAAGATCCATTAACCCCTGCTTAGAGCAGCATTTTGTATGGGCATTTTGAAAGGATTAATAAGTGTTGAATCCTGTTGAACCAAAGCCCAGACTGTGCTAAAAATGAATTGTACTAAATAATCTTTAAGGTCTCACAGACTCAAGCGCTTCTACGCTCACATTTTTAGAGGTGTTGGCAGTTATCTTGATAGTGTAGCTAGAATGGATTTTTAATGCTGTGCTTTGTTCTAAAAATGTTTGTATAAGACATTTAAATAATGTCCTTTATTTAATATGAGTCCCATCTTTATAGGAATTGTCAGGCGCTATCACAGATGAGACTGGGCTCTTGCTGTGAAATGAGGAACACCTCATTTTACTACCTTATCTGTCCCTGGAAAACTGGAGACAGGATGGGCATGAATAACTCTGAAGAGTCATAAGCACAGCCATTCCTCCAATGCTTACCTAAGGAAACATCCCTTAAAGAGATAGAAATCAATTTGTGAGTGATGCCCCCTGCCCCCAATTACCTCACAGGAACCGATAATTTGTTAACCAATTTTATTACACCCTTGCCATTTTGCCTCCCTTTGAAATTCATTGTGAATTGTGCTCTCCTCTTTATAAATACCCCTTTCTTTGCTTAATAAATCATTGTCTGAGGCCAGGCACAGTGGCTAGTGCCTGTAAGCTTCAGCCTATGAAGCGGCCGGGGCTAGGGATCGCGGTCCGAGTCCCGCTGGGGCACGTAGCGAGACCTAGTTCCAAAAAAATGGCTGGGCGTGGTGGCGCGTGCCTGTAATCCCAGCTACCTGGGAAGCTGAGGCTGGGGAGTGCTTGAGTCTGTGGTACCCTTGGCAACGAGAGCCTGCAGTTCCACAGGCAAAAATAGCGAGACCTAGTCTCAAAACAAACAAACAAACAAACAAACAAACAAAAATCATTGTCTGGTTCATTACTTCCAGCTGATCCTTAGCTGCCATAGCTAAGCCATCTCTCTGCAGTTCAGCTCTCAACATGAATGAACAGTTTTTAATAGTCCCTGCAAACTATGATACAAAGAATGTGCTTCATTAATTCATTTAACAAATATTTATTGATCACCTATTACACCAAGGATACTATTAGACACTTCAGACTGAGCAGTAAATAAAACAGTCTGTACTGTCCTATTGCTGCACATAAACCAGAAGTATCACTTCTCCACTACTTTTAAGATAAGGATATATGAAAACTAGGAACCAGAAATCTTAAAATATTACTTCAACCATTCCATCTTTTGGATGCAGCTCCTATCCCATTTTTTCTTTGAGTATTCCAATCAAACTAGACAGTTCATTATAAAAAGTAATCTCTCATCTTTTTTTACTATTGAATTGATGTACCTGTTCTCTTTACTTCTGCAATATTGTCATCCCATCTTTAAATTTTTAAGATTTTTTTCCTTCAAAGTCCTATTCAGAGATCTGTGTTCACCATCCAGACCTTTGGTGTGTTCTTTTTCCTCTGAAGTCATATAGCAACTTGTTTGGATATATTCTGGGCAATGTGTGTATTTTTATATATGAGATATCTCCCTTTTCTTCTTCAGACTCTTCAAAATGTCCAATGAACCTCATCTGTACATGATCATGGACACTCAATAGGGTCTCATTCTTTGGGCAAGCAAAATCTTTACACATCAGTCTAGATCATAGACTACTCAATTATTCTACATAGTTTTTATGAGATAGACATTTTGAACCATTTCTTGGCAAGATTTGGTGTCACTATATTATTTCCATTTTCTGTCAGGATCAGTCAGGGAAACAGCCCATAGCAGATAAGTTGATAGTCATATTGGGAGAGCAAAAAGGTAATAATAACAAGACAATCCAGGAAATAGAAATAGCAATAAAACCAAGGGAGGAGGTCTGGTTAACCAAATCCAAGAGCCAGAGTCTCCTTGTGAGAACCTGACCTTGACAAAATTTATTCAATAGGACATTAGAGAATGAACAAATATCTAGTGGGAGTTAGGAATTTGGAGAAGATGAGAAATAGAGACTAAAGGGAAAATACTACCTGGCTACTTTATTTTCTATGCCAGTCTTCAGCAATGCCTTCTGATGGTTAAAAGCAGCTAGAGGAAGTTGTTAAGGAAATTCGAGACTAGGGTTGACAGAATTCATCTACCTACAGAACAGAACAAAGCAAGAAAATAGTGAATAATGGATCTGGGATCCAATATTGAAATCATTTGCACAGTCCATTTAGTCAGAACTTTATTGAATATGCTGTCATCAAATATTAGCTGATAGCTTAGCTTCCATTAGAATTCCAATTTGATTATAAGACCTTTGAACTTGGGTCATTTGTGAGCTATTTGTGAGCTGCACTGGCCTGAAAGGAATCATGCAGTATTATTTTGAGAGACTTTTCGTTAAGTCTCTCTATAGTCTTGTTTGTCTTCTCTAGGTACCTTCCTGTGGTAACAAATACATAATTGTTCCTGTGGCAACAAATACAAGACTGTACAACTTGGGGAAATGTTCATAGTTGACCATTCCCCCAGCAAGCACAAATGAGAGTAGTTGATAATCTACAGTGCAGAAAAGTTTAGAGAGCTAAGTGTTAGTAGTTACTCCCCTGGATGAATCTTATCTCTTGGAATTTATACTCTTGTAACTTTATCAAGTGTAGTATCCTTGAATTTGAGCTCCAAGTGGAAGTGATTTTGTGTGACTTCCAAGCGTTGGTCATAAAAGTTAATGCAACTTCTCCATGATCTCTTGGATTGCTTGCTGTGACAGATGCTAACTATTAAAACCCTTAACACTCAAGTCGTCCCATGGCCAAGATGTAGAGGAACTGAGTCCTCTTCATAGGATTGTTGAATCAGCACCAAGTTTCCAGGCAAAGACTGAGTCATCTGGATAGTATAGTTGATCCTTGAACTCAGGTTTGAATCAGCTGTGTCCCATATGCGTATATTGTTGCTGTCCACAAATTCTGCATTCACAGTTTCAACCAACAGCTAAGTCAGTTGAGTGAATCCACAGTGTATACAGAAATTTTAGTCTGAAGTTACATGTGGATTTTGGGTAGATGAGGTTGGTGCTCCTAGGGTCTGCTCAAAATCATCCAATTCCAGATATACTTTTAGGTGACTTGAGAAGGTCTAGTGAAAATACGAGGATAAAACATTAGGAATCTTAAGTAAGAAAGTAATGGCTAAGCCCTTCTCCCAAACCTGATACTGGGATTTTATTTGCATAATAAAGTTTTGAGTTAATTTGTCAAGCTGCATTAACTAAGTCATGACTTAGTTACTCTTTTCTTTAAAGTGGATTTTGCAAAATTGACGCCTTATTTATGTTGGTATCCCTTTATCTTGTACTACTTTGCAAGTTACATATTAAAATTCTTCCAGATAATTTCTCTTCTTTGAGACAGGGCTGTTTGCATGAACTTGATCTTATATATGCAGAAATTGACAGAGTTTAAAGGACTTGCCCAAGCTACCTCAGGATATGATTAGCATCATATCCTGGACCCAAACCCATGGTTTACAATTCAGTCTATTCTGTTGTACACTTTTTTTTTTTTTTTTTTTTTGAAGACTAGGTCTCACTGTTTTTGCCCGTGGAACCGCAGGCTCACGTTGCCCGGGATACCACGGACTCAAGTGATCCCCAGCCTCAGCTTCCCAGGTAGCTGGGATGACAGGCATGCGCCACCGTGCCCAACTATTTTTTTGGGGACCAGGTCTCAATGTATTGCCCTGAGCGGGACTCAAACCGCGATCTCTAGACCAAGCCACTTCATAGTCTGAAGCTTACAGGCACGAACCACAGTGCCCGACTCTGTTGTACATTCTTGAGGTTTCCAAAACTACAGTTGGGTTGGGATATTCTGATGAAGCCTCAAATTTTAGAATGTGTGTACCTAGTCAATGTACGTTTGCAACTTAAAGAAACAAAGAAATGCAGCCGGGCACGGTGGCTCGTTCCTGTAAGCTTCAGCCTATGAAGCATTTGGGGCTAGGGATAGCGGTTCGAATCCCGCTTGGGGTCCGTAGCGAGCCCTAATTCCAAAAAAATAGATGGGTGTGGTGGCATGCGCCTGTCATCCCAGCTACCTGGGAAGCTGAGGCTGGGGATTGCTTGAGTCCGTGGTACCCCGGGCAACGTGAGCCTGCGGGCCCACGGGCAAAAATAGCGAGACTCAGTCTCAAAAAAAAAAAAAAAAAAAAAAAAAAAAAAAAAAAAAAAAAAAAAAAAAAAAAAAAAAAAAAAAAAAAAGAAAGAAAGAAAGAAAAAGAAAAAGAAAAGAAAAAAAGAAACAAGGAAATGTCCCAACATGCTACTATAGAGCTGACCTATGGTGGCTAGGAAGGCCACTATTCTGGGCAGAAGTGACTATTATAAACAGAATACTATGTGCATCTGCTCTTGTTCATTCCCTTGCCTACTAATATGTTCCAGACTCCCAAATCTAGGCATCTTGAAAATCTAGTTTCAGATTTTTCTTTCCAAGGATTTGGTCAAGATTATAGACACATGTGCTTGAAAAGTCCAGACTGTGTTACAACGTGTTTCTTATTTGTGACTTTACTGAAAACTTCTAATACCTAGAACAGTGCCACAGACTCTAAAACGCTTAACACCTGTTTGTTAATAAAGACATTATTTTTCTCTGACAGGCTAACACAAATGCACAAGCTGAGGGCTTTTGCTACTTACTAATGAAACAAAAATTTGCCATCTTTGAAAGAGACTTTGTTTCATGATATTTATCATATCGTAACATTAAATAAGTCATGTCCTAATTTGAACACTTACCAAAGTGGATTACCCATCAGGTTGTGAAGTCCCTGTGAATGACACATTTGTGCTACAGAGCCTTCTCTTTCAGTGCCCTGAAACTTTCACTTAGAGGAGAGCAGATTCAAATAAATTATCAAGGGTCACATTCAGGTGGGAAAAAAATCATGAAATGAGTTCTAAAGGGTGTTTAAAAGAACAAGGCTTGGCCAACCACTTTACTTGGAATAGTAAGTCCAACTTTGCCTGAAATAGTGATTAACCATCTAGATATTACAACACTTGGGGCCGCTAAAGCCAACCAAAGTCCTAGGTCTTACCACAGAGCAAGAGAATTAACTTAAAATCCTTAGACTGAAGTTCCGGCAACAGTAGATTGAACCAGCTCAACAGGTATTTCCAGGTTATAATCAGGAGAGGGCGCTGTCGTGTCTAATTGTCTAAGAGGCTGACTGAAGATGAGGGAACCTTCCTGTTTCCCTGACCAGCATGTTTTTCTATCTGCCTCTGGCACAGGATGAAACAGTCAGAAATGACCAGGTCAGCCTCTTAGGGAGGCTAGCTGATGGGTCAGTACTAAGTGATACATCAGAGGTTCATTTTTCTCTCCCTTAGTCCCCCAAAATATTGTTTTTAAATCTGCAGATTTGGCAAATTTTACTCATTCTTTTAGTCTTCAATTCCCCCCCCCCCAGCTCTTATGGATGACGTGATTAAAAGGGCACAGTATATATCATTTTACAGGTTGAGTACGGTGACATTAGCTTTATTTTCCAAGTAATTGACTTTAATCTGCCTATGTTTTAATAATAGGCAGACTATCATTATGAACAAAGTTCACTGTTACTTTAAAATGACTCCTATGAGCATGCCATCTTACTTGATTCATTGTGCCAGATACTCCACTAGTATAGATAACTTTCTTAAAGAAACTCCACATTCTCACAGTTTTCTCCTGTGAGAAAGGCATTCAGCCATTTTCCAAATTATCACATATGTCATCAAAGGATACACGGATATGTCATCATACTCTTTGACTTTAAACTTTGAAAGTACTGATCTGCTTTTCATAACTCTTTGTATCCTGGTTACTATTACAGTAATGTGTGGATAATGGATGTTTAACAGGTGCATCAAATAATGCCTTATCCTTTACCTGATTTCTCTTTGTAGATGAGCAGTTTTCCTGTTCGAAAACTGAAATCTAGTTATAAAATGGCAATAGTATGTACTGGTTGTTTGCTATACTGTGGTGTTTTCTAAAATTTAGCACTAATGACTATTATAAATCTTTGGATATTAAAATTAAATAAGCTTCAGCTTCTAGATAAGCTAAAAGCATAAGAACAACAGAACCTTAAATGTAACTGCCTTGGGAGTGCCGTATTTAAAGGGTAGGCAAAACAATTTAACCTCTGCTTGTATGCCATATTCCTTAGGCTAATTTAATATCTTTTAGTGCCTATAATAATTTTGTTTTCTAACTCATGTACACTGGAGACATATTTAAAAAATCTCTAAAGAAATATTTTCAGTTTTTTTTACATGTGTATCCATGTACATGGTTTGGGTTGTTCAGGATAAACTGTAGTACTTATAGAGATCAAGTAGTGATTTTTGTATGTTATCTTTTCCATTATTTGTAGTTTCCCTATTAAGTTGAACATATCTAAGTCAAAACAAGCTAACAACAGAAACTGGGGGGGCACGTAGATAAGGGAGGGGAAGGGGAGGGAGAAGGGAGAAATAAGGGAAGGGAGAAGCACAAGGAGATCAAGATGAAGGTTTATGGCTGATAAGGTGGAGGGAGAACCCCAGGGAATGCAATGATGTAATAATATACATAAAAATGTAAACAACAAAATTAATGAAAATTAATTAAACATCTGCAAATAATTATCAATTGCATTATTTACCATCCCACTGCAATCTGACTCTACCTGCTTAACAAACATAAGAGAACATTGATTTTTTTGTATTTTTTAATGAAAAAGGATCAATAAAGATTAGTGCTGAATAATGGGATTTGATTCAGAATAAATACTAGCTACTGAGAAAAGAAATAGTATATAGAGTTGTATGGTATGATGGTGGTTTCTTCAAATCCCCCCATCAATTGTCAATAATTCTATCCTATGTTTAACTCTCAAGTGGTTGAAAATAACTACATGGTTAATGGGTGAATGGGTGTATGTATGTATCTGTTTATGGAATTTTTTCTGATGATAATTTTTTAAATTATTTTTCTACAAATATTATAGATATATCTCTATCTATCATCTATCATCTATCTATCTATCTATCTATCTATCTATCTATCTATCTATCTATCTATCTATCTATCTATCTATCTATCTATCTATCTATCTATCTATCATCTATCTATCTAATCTAATCTATCTGTCTATCCAGATATATCTATAGCTATGTCTTTGCAACCCAAAAACTCATCTTAGATTTGGAGCATGACCTTAGACTTCCTATGTTCTAAGAAAAAACTATAAATTATTGATGGCTTTTCTTACATCTGGTTAATAATAACAAGGAATAGTTTTGGTCTTAAAGAGATAGCACACACACATATACACACATATCCTTTCAATTTTGTTTCACTTATTAACACAAATACATTTAACATTTACTGAGCCCAGGGCTGGAGACAGTGAAAACACAAATGAGATCCCTGTTCTCATAAATATATAGTCTCTCTGGAGAAAACAAACAATAGACCAGGGATCAAATTTATAAATGCGATAATATCAGATGGTGGTAAGAGTTACAACTAAAATAAGAGCATGGAGTGCTGGGCAGGAGATGTTATTTTAGGAAGGAGCTGATCATGCAGAACTACAAAGGAAGCTTCGAGCAGGGAACAGAGGATGTAAGGGCTGACGGGGAATGGGTTGGTTCACTGCACAAACCATTGTTTATGATGTCTGTCTGAATTCCATTTTGAAATAAAAGGGAAATGACTGCTGTAATCATCAAATCATAGTGTCCCTACTAGGTCAGTCAGTACATGTCCTAAAATTTGCATCCAACTGGCTACTTTAATTTTCCTTCCCTTTAGTTCACAATTTGCAATTTTGTGTCCAGCCATAACTCCCGCCATATAGTGTACAGATGAAGGGATGATTCTTGTTTATCATTCAAGTCATTCAAGTTCATTCAAATCACAATCCCTTTTCCCACCAATAAAATAATATAACCAGTTCATTGCAGTAGCTGAAGGTTTTTCCATCTTACAATCACCCATTTCAGCTAGATTTGGCTTCCCACCATCTGCAGCATGCATTTTGTCATGAAAACAATGGCAGTTTCTCAACATCAAACAATATAACTGTGACAGTTGTGGAAGGGAGACCATACCCCCATCAACTGTTAATAGATCTTTTGTACTACTGTTAGAATTTTTCTTAAGAAAGATCACTTTTGAACATTAAAGCCAGAACCATAACTCATTAACAAGAATGAAAGACTCATTTGCTTTTAGTTAAAAATGAGATGAGAATGTGTTTAAAAGGGATGAAAGTCTAAATTAGAAGAGGAAAAATGCAAATAACAACAGAAACCTGCCTACAAAAATTTTAAGCAAGCTGTCTCAGCAGGAAAAGGGAGGACAGCAAGGAAAAAAGAATCAAAACTTTTATATACAGTATCTACTGTTAACTCATTATGGTTTGTATTTCTCATTCTCTAGTATTATGGATGCAGAGTTATAACTTCTCCATCATGAATGTGTTGTGACACCCATAAATTATGAAAAGTAAAGTATTATTGAACAACTTCCTAGAGCATGCAACATATGCAATTGCACCTCAATAATTCTGCATAGTTCAATTAATAAAAATAAAGTAAGGGAGATCTATATAGACATAGATATATTACTTTCAATGGCTCAGTCTCAATGTAATGAATAGCAAAGTTCTTCTAAGTAGGCATTTTACAAGGGGCTATAATTTAGGCATGTTTGTAATGAATATTCATTTATGAAAAGCATAGAGTTCTTTAAAATTTTTAAATGTATATAATATTTCCATTATAATCTTTAAGCTAATTTGCTTTGGTATCCCACAGTAATGGTTATATTTCATAATTTTATATGTCACCTGTATGAAATATCAAAGTCTACCACAGTTTGAGTAGTTGTGCTTCCAGAACTACAACTAGGATAATACAAGAGTTGTAAATATTGAAATTGGGGATGTTACAAATAATTTTTAAGGAAAATAAAACTATTGATTATTCATCAAACCCAAGAAAACATAATGGTCCTACATATTTTAGTTTTTAGGACTGCACTAAATATCTAGCATTTTTTAAACCTGTACATTAGAGTTTGTAACAGGTTGACATACCCTTTCATAAATTTGTGTTTTTATTTCTATCTCCTGGTCCTACTCACTAAACTTCTTGTTTAATTATGTTACATGTTGAGTTCCTTCTCATTCTTAATGTCTTAATTTAAATAGTAACATATTTTATGTGCTAAGATGAGCTATCTATTAGATGGTTACCAAGCACCAGATATCAGATTAGCATTTTTAAAATACCAAGTCTTTTATTATTCTCTGTAAATTTGTGATAGACAAGAAAATTTAATTCACAGGCTAACACAAGTGCTCTCAAGCTGAATGTTGGAAAGGGCCATATTATTTTTATTTCCAATCTGCCATTGATTGAAACTTTAATAAAATATAATAAAATAAATAATTGAAAACATGAAATGAAAAACCCAGATTTAATACTAGATTCAATAGATAGACGATTACTCTATCTAAAGACTTGTAATTCTGCATTTCTGTATTTTTTCATTAATGATGGTACAGGGATAAGAGAAAATCCCCCCCCATGTCTTTGTGTTCATCTCATCTAGTTGAATAATCAAATAAAATTCAGACAGATTAGTAAGAGAGGAAGAACTTTATATATATGAGGAATCTACATAAACATGAGAACTCTAAGATCATTGAGGAGAAACAGGGATATGTAACCTGAGCTAAGGAATGGGATAGGGATCTGGGGTTTTGAGAAAAGAGGAAAGAGACTCATAAGATGAAGACCAGATGCTCTGCAATTCAATGTCTGCACAGCCATTTAGATAGGCCTCTCTGATAGAAAGTTTATTTCTGCTAAAAACCCTAATTCTAGGTAATGCTCTCAATTTTCATTCTTCTAGGTAGTTAAGAAGGTAATGTTTCTTGTAAGCCTGAAGGACTTTGATTGACTTCACCTCGAAATAATTCATATGCCAAAGTGACATGCCTTGCAGGGCCTATTCTGAACAACTTGGTGACGCTTATCTAAATACTTGGGGGAGCCTGACAACACACACTTTTTGGATCAGCTCTGAAGTACAGACTACAGTTTGAGCAATACTGTTCAGCAGTTATGTTCAGTAAAAGATCATGATTATTTTAACTCCTAGGTATTATTCTGAACACTTAAACAAGACCACTTTCTGCACCAGTGATCTAGATCAAACTGCCAATAGACCCAGAGGGAGATGCTTTTATCAGACACTGTTTCACACAAGGCTTGCCTTATATCCTGTCCTCACTCTAACCTTTCCTGGATGAGGGACAGTGGGAATGTTAATTAAGGAAACCCCACCCACAAGGGCAAGAACCTATGACACAACAGAACAAAATAACTCACCATCCCTGCAATCAAATTATTCAATCTTAGATAAGCCGCAAATGAAACATCAAGTTTCTACATCAGGGTTTCTTCCATTATGAGCTTTATGTTCCTGGTGTTTCCAGTACTCCCTAGGAATTCAGTTACACATTTCCTGTAAATAGTTGCCTGCAGGAGAACACCCACAACTCTCTGGGAATAAGCAATAATCCATAGCACTGGGAAGTGTTTAAAAATTAACATTTCTCCCAAAGACAACTAAATCCACAGAGGCCAGATTCTGCTAAATGGTACTTAATTTACATTTCCAAACAGAGCATATGACTTCTTAGACCTGAAACATCTGCATTCAAGAAATTTCCTTGTCTTTCTTTTGGGTAATGGGAGGGATCTCTTTATACAATTTCATCACTAAAAATTCCACAGTGTGTTTTGTTTTGTCTTTTCTCCCCCAGAATCAATGGGTGGTCTACCTCAAAGTTAAATGCAAATGTCCAAAATGCAGTAGACAAAATATTTAAAACAATTTACTGGTTATTTTTGCTAATCTCACTAAAAGTTTTTTTAAAAAAATCTAAAGTCTTGTTTAAACCAAAGTCATTTAAATTAATATGTACAGTCTATTTATTTTGGAATTTTAATAGCTTGCTATAAATACCAGTTGCTCTCTTTCCTTGAAATAACTCAAACCTAAAATAAAATAAACACTACAATATATCTCTGATACATTTAACAGCCTGGTGGGGAATTCATTACAATTTATACAACTGAATATTCTCACAGGAGAATAGGTAGGTGAACAGATGCTTCTCACATGATGTGAACTACCTGACCTGACACTTAATTAAACCTGAACTTCTACTGACTGATGCATTCACCTATATAATTCTGACTGCAGATAGGTAGATCTTTAAGTAGAAGACATAGAGGTCGTAACTGCTCCAACACACACCTTGTAGCGAATTATGACATATTTTTAAAGGGAGATGGGAGAATAGAATAGACTATATTATGAAGTCAACTTCAAAAAGTCTTAAGCTGGCAACACTAGAAGTTAGAATGTGGTGGCTAGGCAAGTCTGCACAGAAGGACATGCAAAAGTACAAATTAAGATAATGGCTTCTATCATCTCCGCCAGTGCTGGTCTCCCAGTTTCTCTCACTTTTATGTCTCTTCTAAGTCTCCTAAATATCTCTCCTCCACATGTCCCTTCCAAGTCTTTCTCTCAGGCTGCAAGTTGGGCTACAGAAGCAAAAGTGCCTTCCATGTTATTATTTTCAACTGGCCATTGACTTCTGCTTCTAGTTCTCAGTAGCTTCCCCAGCTCAGGAAGTTTGACGCATAGCACACTGGAACCTATAATCCAAGATGGCTGCATGTAAGTGGAAGTGGGGAAAATAGTATCTGTAACACTTTTTTTTCTAAATCTTCTCTCAAACAGATCATAAAACCCTCATGTGAGAGATGTACTTATACCAGGATGGAGTATCCCTTTGAAAATCAAGGGACCTTATAAAGAATTCAGACAAATAGGATGGTTTCCCCTATTTTGCATTTGCCTCATACTCTTTAGCTTATTATATTCCCTCATGACCATCTACATTTCATCAAAGCTGCATAAAAATACCCAAATTTAATGATTTCTTCAAATAATTCCTATGATGACTCCGGTGTCATGTAAAACAAACCAACAAAAAAGAATTTGTACACTTTTCTTCTGTTAATTTATATTTATCAATTTAATTTTCAGACATAGCCAGGAAACTTTTTCCTTTGCTATGCCTATTTATGCCTGAAAATCAGCCTAAACTTCTCTTTCCTTTTTTTTTCTCTCCCCAGATCATTACCTGATGAGACCTAAGTAGTTCCTCATATCCAAAAAACTGTTATCGTTCAGTTATCGGGAATGAATTTTCCACATTGAGGATTAGCCATTCTTTTTATTTTCCTCTTCTGCTTTTGTGTCCTTTGCCATTTCAGTAATTGATTAATGCCTTCAGCGGTCTAGTGGGAAGTGGGGAAAAAAATCAATTCTGCTGCTTATTAGGAACTCTCATGAAGTTAGGACAGAAACTATTGGCTAAAATTAGATTTTTCTATACAGTGCGTTCTCATCATTAGCATGGAGAATCAAAAGCCATCTGAACACTGATAAGTAATCCAGCAGTTTAGAATTGTCTTGAGGCAATTTTCAATTTTCTGGTTCCTTTCTTTATAAGTAATTCTCTTCCCTGTTGCTATGCTTATTTAGTTATTTATATCACATGACCCCCTCCTTCACAAAAGTAGATCTTTCTTGTATAAAAAATTATTTCAGCATTTCTTTTAAACTTTTTACTAAGACCTCAAAAGACACATCTGTGTGGACTTTCTTTGTAGTTTCTCAAGGAGCACTTAATCTCTGGTGGAAGATGCATCATCTAAGTGATTGACTCACCTTTGCTCAGGGACTTAATCATCTTCCGGAAGTTCCCCTCAAATCTCCCTGCTGCACTGTTCCAAGCAGTTTCTTCTAGGGGCTGCATGCAGACAATTACAAGGCATAGAGGAAGGGGGTCTTGAGAAGGGTAGAGTCCAAAGGAGAGTTATCCAGGCTACTTGAGCAGCTGCAGAGAAGGATTTGATTTCAAAATGTATTAGTTACTACAAGCTACTCTTTCCCAAACAATATGAAAATGTTAGGAGATTTACTCTATTTCATAATGAATTTTGTAAACATGCTATTTTTGTTCTTGTCACTAGCTATGAATAAATAACTCATCCATGAATTAATTTTAAAATAGGATCTTACTAGGGCAGTTTTGCTTCACAGACAAATAGAAAAGAAATAACTGATTTCTTTGTAATTCAGCTAGCTAGACTTTTAGTCTATCATTTCATTAATTCTTACCTTAATTTTTTTGAGGGAGCTCAGTCATATTTCCCTCCTCCCTCAGTCATATTTTTAATTTTAGTCATATGATAATTAATGGCCACCATGTCACAAGGAGACTGTATAAGTTTTCTGTTGCTGCTATAAAAAATAAGCCAAATACTTAGTGACTTAAACTACAGAAAAGTACTATCTTACAGCTGTATAGGTAGCCTATAAATCTAGTATGGGGGTCAAGGTCTAAATCAAGAATTTCCACAAGTCTTTATCCTTTTTTAAAGTCTTCAGAAGAGACACTGTTTCCTTTTCTTTTCCAGATTCTGGAAGCTGCCCATATCCCTTGGCTTGCCACTCTCTTACTCCATTTTCTAAGTCAGGTAAACAACAAGCAAGTTGTTTCATAGCGTTACTCTCTTTTCTACTTTTAAGGAAATGTATGATTACATTGCACCCAAACTGATCATCAAGGATAACCTTCCTAGTTTCAAGCCAGTTCATTGGCAACCATACTTCCATCTGTAAATTTAATTAGTCTATGTATCTCAATAGGCTACAGGTGTCAGGCCAGGGAGTTAGACATCTTTGTATGGGGTGAGTGTGGGGGTTGGGCATCTCTCTGTTGATCACACAACTGAGGCTTGGAGATGTCTTATTAGCATCATGAGTATTTTCCTTCAATTCATGATTTTATATTTATTTCTTTCCTTTCCACCCTTTAGCTTTGTCTTGCAGATTAAACTGATTTTCCAAGCTCTTTCCACTAAAGTAAAAAAAAATACTTTCAAGCTAAGACTTGTTCACTTCAAAATTTTGATGTTTTATTATAGTCTTTCTAAGACCATCTTTGTGACCCAATTTTAACTACAGACAGATATTACTAACCACATTTCTCTAGGTTTTCATAAACTTTGATATTCTAGACATTGATTTCTTTTTGTAAAAGTCTACATAACTAAAGGAGATACTTCCTTTCCATGGCATGAAATAGAGAAAGCCCATACTTCACTACAAATCAACTCTCTGCGCTTTTCAAATGTGCATTATTTATAGAAGAAACTGTGAACAACAATTCCCAGAATTGCATATATCAGACTTCTCAATGGATCTAAACAGTATGAGACAGAGGCAGGAAAGAAAGAAGATAACATTGGGTATTTCTCTCTTGTATTCTCTCTACTGTGGCACTCTATTTACAAAGGGTCAATTCCACATGTCCCTCAACCATAACGTTTACTGAGAGGTCTCGGTCCACAGTTCCAACTCCCACCAAGCCTTGGTGGACCATTTCCTTGTCTCCCCCATTTGGTACTAAGGATGCTACTGAGCCTGGAGTTTGGTGCCCCCCCACCCCCCACCAGCCCCTTCTTAGTTCCTCTCACTTGCCCACACTTCTAGAAGAAATTTTTTAAGGAATTTCATCATTTGAAATAAAGCCTGTGTTCTGGTGAAACTTGGGCACAATATTCCCAAGCCAATTTTCAAAAAAGGATGTTTTTATCTCTTACTAAAGGCAAAATAAACAGATTTCCATTTTAATGAAGCTAAAACTTCGACTTTGGTGATATTTAAAAATAGGCATCAAGGTCGGACATAGCGGCTCATGCCTGTAAGTGGCAGCCTAGGAAACCACAGCCAGGGCCAGGGATTGCGGTCGAGTCCTGCCAGGGCACGTAGCGAGACCTAGTCCCCAAAAAATAGCTGGTGTGGTGGCAGGTGCCTGTAATCCCAGCTACCTGGAAAGCTGAGGCTGGGGATTGCTTTGAATCTGTGATACCCTGGGCAACGTGAGCGTGTGGTTCTCTGGGCAAAAATAGTGAGACCTAGTCTCAAAAAAAAAATATATAGGGATCAAGGAAAGGAAGATGGTAGCCAGTAGGGTCATTCTTTGCTCAATGTTTTATGCCCCTCACATTCACATTGTATTTTTCTCTTAGAAATCAGAACCATTTATTCATTCATTTATCATTCAATATTTATTTGAAATAAAATAGAAGATTTATTATATTGATGGTCAAAACAGACAATGTTGGAATGTATAGCTAAGTAAGGAGAGATGGAGGGAAACTTCTCAAATTATTCCAGAAACATAAAATTCAAACTCATACTATTTTAAAAGAAAAACAGAAAAGACTATAAGCATGGAAGTGGAAGACCCGACTGAGTTTGGAAGAGAGTCAATGGAAACTTGCTTGTGAAATATGTGCTGAGGTTTGAAGAAAGAGAGTATTAACTTGGGGGGAAGTGGGAAATTTTGTGATATGGTTGTAAGAACAAAAAATGTACAAAGACCTTGAGCAAACAGAGAACAGCTTTGACAAATGTAGAAACTTGTAAACGGAATTGTCTGAGTATGGAAAATTGTGAGAAATTTCATGGCAAATAAATCAGCTATGAAATTAGTCAGGATTTGTATCCATGTTAAAATTTTGGTCATCATCTTAAGAGTTACTGGAGGTTATGGTTTAATGAGTGATTTGTGTTTTTGAGTAATCACTGTCTGCCACAGAAAGGATAGTTTATAAAAAGTAACAAAACATAAAGTTAGCAGAGTGTGAAAGTTCATCCAGGTCAATGTTGAGAGGAGCCTGGACCTGGAAGGAGATAGTAGAGATAGAAAAGGGAACAAATTTGAGTGATATTTAAATTAGCAGGAATTTCTGGAAAAAAAATAAGATGATAAAGGAAAAGGAATTGTCAAGAATATATTCTAAGTTTTCAGTTTGTGCAAATTAGAAGTGTCCTTTAGTGAGAGGGAACTTTGGAGGAAATTCATGTTTAGAAGGAAGAATAGCATATGTTTGGTTTAAGACATGCTGCTTTGATCATTGATTTTTGTGTGTGTTAAGAGCACACAATATGAGATCTAACCTTTTAACAGAATTTTAATGTACAATACAGAATTGTTAACGATGAGCAAACTGTTTTACAGAAAAGCAACCCCAAGTTTCAAATGGAAGTGCTTAAGATCCCCCATGAAATGAAATGCATGAGTATTGGCACCCTTGAGGAGAAAGAATCCACCAGAGTTTGGGGTGAACCAGACAAGGCTTTATTAGAAGCTCTTTTGAGGGAACCAATTCAGGAAGAAAAAAAAAGAATTTGAGTCCATCATCCTGAAAGGAGATGGGAAGAAATTTTTAAAGGGTGGATCAATACGGTGGGAGGAAGGGAACAGTTTTAGAACTTGTTCTGGATTGGTGCCTAAGAATGTGTAGTTGGGTTACATTCCAGGTGTGCACACAGGGCTTTCCCCTCCAAAAAAACTATCAGGATGAGGATTAGCTTGAATTTGATGCCTTGTTTTCCAGTAGAGCACCTTTAATCAGTCTGGTAATCCAAGTTGTTTGAACAGGATGAAAGACAGAACCACTAGTCCAATTTTGTTCACCTGTTTAAATACGATGCTGGCAAAACCCAACCAAAGATCCAATTTAGTTATTCAAACAGGATTCTGGGACAATCTCACCTGAGATTCAATTGAGTTGTTTGAACTAAACACTGGGAATTTACCTAACCCATCTCAGAATCACAGGAAACCACGAATAGCCTAAGCAATCCTGAGAAAGAAGCAGAAAGTTGGAAGTGCCACATTTCCTGATGTAATGTGTAAGAAAACCACATTAATCAAAAACTGTGTGGTACTGGCATAATAACAGATATAAAGACCAATGGAACCAAATAGAGGGCCTAGAAGTAAAGTCATGTATTCATATATAAATACATGTATATATTATATAATATATAATGTTATAATATGACATTATATATTATAATATATTATATATTATAGCATATATGTTACGTTACATATTTATATATATCATTTATATATTCTATATACATATAAAATCAACTGATTTCAACAAGAAAGCTAAGAATATGCAATGGGAAAAGGATAGTATTTTCAACAAATTATCCAGTTTGAGAAACTGGGTATCTATATGCTCAAGAACAGTGTCACTTGTGGACTATATATACAAGCAGTTGAATCACAAAGTTGAAATGAACCAAGTTCTTGGTTCTCGGAAAAATGACTTGAGCAGGAGAGATGAGAGGGCAGTTAAAGACCAGATAGTGCAGAACACCCCAGTAAGGTGGAGAGAATTTAGAAACCATTCGAAGGTGACCTTCAGGAAACTCGGAGTTTAGCAGAAGTGGGCTCTGTGATTAATTCAGGAGCCATGAAATAAATGTAACCTGTCCTTTAGGAAAATATACTTAAGATTTTGGTCTTTTGACTCTCTGTCTCTAATTCTTTGCCCTAAGTTGCAACTATGCTATTGTTTTCTGAAATGAGGTATCCTACTTTGTCCCTTAACTTGTTGAAAGAAAACAAGCCAAAAAATCTGAATTTTCCCTCACATTTCAATAAAATTAATGTTCCAATTCTCTAATATAAAGTTATTACTTCTGCTATAAAAATTAAAAATTTCATTGTTACAAACTTTGGAAAAGATCTTTTTTCCTTTGCAGTGGATCTTGATTTTAAGGTATCTGAAAGTTGTTGAGTTAAGGTGTCTTAAGGTGTTTAGCTTCTGATGGAATAGTAAACTCTTGTCTCAGAAGATAGTGAATATGCTCACATTTAAAATTCTATAATCAAATTCATGAGGCTCAGGGACCCCAGAAACCCATCTACCTCCCTAAATTCCCCGGAGATGAGAGATTAAAGCTTCCTGTTCCCAAGGAACACAGAAAAAAGTTTTGTTATTTTTATCTAGTTTTAATGATAAAACAGATTGTTTTGATTTGGGGTACATTGGGTGTTTTTAAGGACATGAATTCCTGATATTTTTCATATGTTTTGTTTTAGAACTTGTGGCTCTTAATGATGATATACTTTGATACTTTTCATGACATTGAACATCTCCACAAATGATGAAATGGAAGATCAAAGAAATTTTAAAGAAGGAAAAAAAGCAAACCTTGATTTCACAAAAACTATCTCTAGAGAGAAAAACTTTCAAACTGATAAATTTTCCCTTTGGCAACCAAGTTATTTTTTCCTTATGCACAAACATATTTATTTGATTTTTCCTTATTCTTTTCCCCTGGAGGAGTGCACTGAAACTAAGCTGCATACAAAGTATGAGAACTCTTTTCTAGACCTTTATCTAAAACATAACAGATTGTAAACACAGTAATATAAGACATGCAAAATGAATGTCTTTCCTTTTCCCATAATTTTTTAATAGCAACAATCCTTCCTTCTGACAGTCCCTTACTTAGACTTTACAAAGTCACTGGTTTTCACTGTGGGTTTTAGTTTTTGGCATCCCATTTTATAGCAATATATAATGTATGTTGACTTTCTAGCTGCAGTGTTAGAATAGATATAGAAGATTTTGCAAGATATGCAGGAAATTAGAATTATTCAGGGTCTATCTTGTTCTGGCCACAGGTCCCAGGTCCCTAAATAAAGGAGAATTCTATTACTATGACCCATGCCTGGCATATAACAAGCTCTCTATAAGTAATTGCTGCCACTAACCAAGCCAACTGTGAAAGTGATGGTAGGAAATCTAACTCAGAATCACAGCAGCCTCCTGCTCTAATGCAATTTGACAAGCATCACATTTGTGAGACCGGCATGCTTTGTAAAGACATTTTCCTGGATAGATAAAGCTTTGTATTTGAAATGAAAATGAAGAGCATAATATTTTCTAGGCCCAACCTTTGTAAAAAGTAGAGAAGCTATCAGAGTTGACAAGCGGATTTGCTCATGATAATAGCAACAGAGTTAATGATTCAGAGTGAAAGAAAATGCAGTAGGTTGAAGGCTGTGCTTTTGACCCATGCAAGCCATGTACTAAATTTTAATTTTACCACTTAAACATGATAGATAACTGGAAAGGAAAGACGGGTAGAAGATTGTTAAATCTATACATGTTTTCAGGTTTCTTTAATTCTGTCTTTTAAGAGTAATATATAAGAAACATAGCAAGGATCTTTCATTTTTTAAAAAGCTTTAGATTCTTCACTGAGATACTGTAGCATTAATGCAAATGCTTGTGGCAAGAATCAAATACAGATTCAGCAGCATTTTACTTTGTGGTTAGTTCTGAGGCTATGGCAAGGAGATCCTGAAAATTTGAATATTGGGGAATTTTGAGACCAACATTAGTAGATCCAAGCCTAGATATGCAAAATCACTGAAAGCAGTCCATTGCCTCAAGGTATGTATAGAATGCTGGGGAGGAGGGAATGGGAGATACCTACAGGGAACACTGACTTGGCTTTTCATTTTAAAAATCTTTTTTTTTTTTTGAGGATTTAAACAATGGAAATTTATTGTCAAACAGTTCTGAAACTCTGAAGTTCAAAAATCAAGGTGTCTGAGAGCCAGTGGCCAAGGGCAAGGAGCAAAGTAGATTAAGGTCACAGGTATTTTAGTGGTAGGTGCACTATGACAGTAACACTTGAATGGAGGTGCATATATCCCCCAAAATACAGACAATGATATAAGCCAACATTTCCATAAAAAATAACTTGGTACTCCCCTCCCAACCCCCCCCAAAAGGAAGTAAAAGAAGAAGAGGAAGTCAAGGTGTCTGCAGGATTAATTTCTTATAGGGGTTTAGGGGGGAGTTTGTTTCCTGCCTCTATCCTGCCTTTGGTGGTTGCTGACTATCCTCAGCATTTTGTGACACATACCTGCCATATCTTAGTGTCTTCTTTTGTGGTCCCATGACCATGTTTCTTCTGTACAACTATGTCTTCTCATGACATAATCCCTCTCATGACATAATCCCCCTGTCTCTATGTCTCCTCTGACTGAGAGCAGTTTTATGAATTAAGGTTTCATCCTCACTAGTATCACCTCATCTTGATTCATTATACCCACAGTGGCCTTATTTCTCCATAAAAAAAATAATTCCCTCAGATTTCAGGGAGCATGTAAATTTGGGGGGGGACGGTGCTCAACCTCTATCTTCTCTGATGCAGTTTGAAACAGGCTGCACTATACGTACACATCCTGACAAGTCATTTATTACTAGGCAGTTTAAGCAAGGCACTTCATTGGACTACATTTCATGCACTGTACAGCATCCAAGAAAGGGCAATATAATTGAAATAGGATATGAATGGGATTATGAAGATTTCAGAACTAGTGTTATATAAGGAAGAACTGGGTTTGCTCCGTTGGAGAAAATATTTGGGATGTTCCCATAGCCCTTTGCAAGAAATATGTCATTTCAGAGGGGTTAGTAAGGCAGACTGGATTGTAAGCTACAGTGATCACAGATCTGGACTTCTATGTATGAGAAGCATCCAAATATCTTTTGGATGTTTGGAGGTAGTGGGAGGGGTGGCTTAGAGGAAGGAGGTCAAGTTAAGAAGGGAGGGTGTCTTTATCCTTTTCATTATAACAGACACAAGGTTCCATATCTCTGAAGACAGGAAACACTGACCTTAAATATTAACAAAAATACTAAAAGATTCAGTCAGCCAGGTTATGAAGCCATGGTTCAGGTTTCCAAGAAAACAAAGCACAGTCAGAGACAAGCCTATAATAGTAATAATAGCCAAACCTCACAGAGAACTCACCGTGTGCAGCCACAGTATTACTTAATTCTCAAAGTTATTCAATTATTTAAGTATCAAGTGCTTCCTCCTTTATGGATGAGAAGACTAAGACAGAAAAGTAAAGTCCTGGCAATGAGTGCTAATCTGGATAGCCTGGCTTTAGGACTGTCATGTGGATCAAGGTGGGAACTCCTAGGATGAAAAAGAAAGACATCTGACTTCAGGTGCTCAGCTCTTTGTTTGTTTTTTTTTGTTTGTTTGTTTGTTTGTTTTGAGACTAGGTCTCGCGATTTTTGCCTGTGGAACCTCAGGGCTCTCGTTGCCCGGGGTACCACGGACTCAAGCAATCCCCAGCCTCAGCTTCCCAGGTAGCTGGGATGACAGGCGCCCGCCACTACGCCCAGCTATTTTTTTTGAACTAGGTCTCGCTATGGGCCCCAGGAGGGCCTCGGACAGTGACCCCTAGCCCCAGCCGCTTCCTAGGCTGAAGCTTACAGGCACGAGCCACCATGCCTGGCCTAGGTGCTCAGTTCTTCATGCACATGGTCAGTGTGTGAGAGCTGCACCAATCAATCTCAACCGGTGTCACATGTATATATTCGTCATTATTTTTAATTTACTTATTTGAAAAATACCACCTATTAAGGCAGACCTGTGCAAAGCTTTGGGATACAAAGCAAAAGCATAACAAAATGCTTTCCCATCATGGAGCTGACAATGGTGATAAAATCTGTGGAGGTAAATGGGACCTTAAGAACCTAAACCAGGGCCGGCCACGGTGGCTCGTGCCTGTAAGCTTCAGCCTATGAAGCGGCCGGGGTTAGGGATTACGGTTTGAGCCCCGCCTGGGACCTGTAGCGAGACCTAGTTCCAAAAAAATAGCTGGGCGTGGTGGTACGTGCCTGTAATCCCAGCTACCTGGGAGACTGAGGCTGGGAATTGCTTGAATCTGTGGTACCCCGGGCAATGAGAGCCTGCGTGTGGTTCCATAGGCAAAAATAGTGAGACCTAGTCTCAAAAAAAAGAAAAAGGGGGAAAAAAAAAGAACCTAAACTGGCACAATCTTTCCAGCCAAATTGGATCAGGAATAATCAGGGTGATGTGTCTAAGTCAGTGACATCAGAGGTGACTGAGGATGTGCTTTTTCACCAAGCCCTGTGAATGCCATGAGGAGGAGACAGTAGGAAAGTGCAACACCACAGGAACAGTGAGTCTCAACCTGCTGTGAGCAGAGGTAGGAGAGCAACTCTAGGACTCAAACAGGTGGTTGGAGCTGTGGGGTGAAGGCATGAGGAGGAAGACAGAGTTAGAGGATTCTGAAGCCATGCAGA